>JAHKKF010535683.1:0-31127 GCA_019740295.1 Labeo calbasu | reverse complement strand
TGGTGCTTCCTGTTGCTATTTTTCAGCAACACAATTAACTAAAACTAAAAACTAAAGTCTTTACTGCTTTCCTAGCGATAAGAAGAGGAGAAAATAATGGGAAGATGTCTTTGTTTTCTTCTCTTTAGCCCTGATGCCTTTGAGGTTTTTAGCAGATCACAGCTACTGAAAGAGCTTACAAACAGCAGAGACAAGAAACGCTAGATGCCATCCTGACCGGATGTAAACATGCCGACGCTTGTCATGACGCAGCAGCCACTGAAGGAGTTTGTCAGCGTGAACATAAATTGTTTCACCAAGTTTTATATTTAAAATCAACAAAAAACAAATAAAATGACTTTGTTCGCAATAAAATTGCCAATGATGTCTGGATTTTACAATGACAACATGACTGACAACAGTTTATCTAATAACATGTTAAAAAATGTTCAAGTATAGCTTTGAAAAGGTTTCATAAAATGGTAAACCTCACACTTCAGCCTTTATAGAAAGAAAAGGGTTAAGTCAAAATGATAACTGATTAATAAATGATTATATGTAATTTATCTTCTCCATAAATAATTCTACATACTTATCTTAAATGTTTAAATGTGTAGAAGCTTGTTTTTCATCAGCTGGTCAAAATTTACAGCAGGGCACGCAAATTCTCTTTTCTTTTTTTGTTTGGCCAGACAAAAACTGAGGTTTTAAAAGGTTGCTGAGGGAATTACACAAATTAATATATGAATTAACTAATTAAATGAATGTACCTCTAAAGGTTCTGTCTTCAGAAAAGAAAGGCATTTTGTTTTCATCTTTGCTCCATGTAATACCTAATAAAGTGGTGTTCCTAATCGCAATGCTGCTTTGTCCACGGAGGTTACAAGAAACAGCTGTAATTCAGCTTTTCCATAAGCGTCACCTAGTGTCAGAGAGTGAATTTACAGAGACTCTTTCTGCAATGACTTTGCTTTATGCTGGATAGTATTTATTTATCCTGAGTTGTTTAAATCACGGTAATCGAATATGGTTTTTATGATAATTAAAAATTTGAAACAAAAATACTAACTGTGGGGAATTTTGTCATGATTTATCATTAAACCAGTTGTCATTCCATCCCTAGTTGGGTCTGTTTGGGTCTATTTTCGTGTGTGTTTCTGTACCTGGTTGCTCTTCTCCCCCTGGCTGTGCCTGTTGGAGTCGGGGAAGTGTATGTGACAGCCCGTCTCTTCCATCACTCGTTTGATGTTATTACCTCCTTTACCAATAACATGCGAGTGCTCTGTGTGTGATACGTCCATCTTCAGGGTCACACGATTACTCTGTAGGGGGTCAAAGGTCATAATTTAGAAAAACAACAGAGCGTTCATGGAAACCTATTAAAATTAAAATCCTTTAATCCTGTTTCTAACACTAAGTAGACTGCATTCAGATACACTACCGTTTAAAAGTTTGGATTCAGCAAGTTTTTTAAATGAATGTCACTGATGTCACACAGACTATTTTAATGATGTCCTTTCTACCTTTCTGGACCTTAAACGTGGAAGTTGTTGTCTATGCAGCGTTAGAAAGCTTTTAGATTTCATCAAAAATAACTTAATTTGTGTTCTGAAGATGAACAAAGGTCTTACGGGTTTGGAACAACATGAGGGTGAGTAATTAATGACAGGGTTTTTATTTTTGGATGAACTATCCCTTTAATTGATCAAAAGAGACATGAATAATGTTACAAAATATTTAGATTTCAAATGAATTGCCATAACAGGAATACATTATATTTTAAAATGCATTAAAAAAAGTAATATTGTGATTTTTTTTTTCTCAGTAGGGTAAGAGAAATAAACATTCTCTCCCAATTTATGCAATTATTAAAATTATGCTTTTAAAGATGCTTACATTTTTTTTCTAAAAAATAAAATATGCTGGTTTAGGAAAGTAGGTTTTTTGTATCAAACCCATACAGACCAGTTATTTCCATGACAGCTTAGCAGTTACCTTTGTGTCAAGAACAGACATTATTTTCTCTTTTGCCTCACGCACATCTTCCCTTTTTCCGCTGACCTTAATATGTGGATCTGTGAGAAAAGAGGAGAGGAAGAGAGCAGATGAGTGCCAGACAAGAGAAGAACGTCATACATTAATAAACATGCTTACATTCAGTTTGTTTCTCAGCACAATTAATTAAACGATAACTGCGGTTTCAACAGCAGTGGTTTCAAGAGTTAACACTTTCCTCTGTCAGTTTACCACCCGGACAACCCCTTACATACATCATGAGAAACAGATAGCTGCTTTACTTCTACTCTCTAAAAATAGCTCTCGTAGTGTAACTTCTTGGAATTTTGTTTCTCTCTACACACATTCTCTGACTTTCTCACTCAAAACACTCCCACGAACTTGAGGATTGGGCAAGAGTAACAGGGGGGAAATCAAACAGGAAGGATCACTGTCTTAGACACATACACACAAAGTACACTGTTATTGGGGGAGGTATTAGAGTAACACCAGTAGGGGTCTCCTTGTCCAGCCGAACACACTATCCTCTTCCTGCCATGTGGTACTCATCAACTCCAGCATGTGTGTGTGTGGGGTTGCATGTGTGGCCAGCATGTTTATGAATGGAGAATGTCTATGCATGTCTGAGAGGAATGTAATAGTTCATGCGTGCATATATGAGGTTAAGATATCAATTCCAATGTCTGTCTTTCATTTGAAATGCTCAACATATAGGTGAGACTGCGTAGGTATATATATATAGAGAGAGAGAGAGAGAGAGAGAGAGAGAGAGAGACAGAGATAAAATATGCACATTTTTTTGTGCTGATTAAATACATATTTAATGTGTCCTAGCTAAATAAAAACATTAATTAAAAAAAATAATAATAATAATAATAATAATAATAATCCTACTGATCCCAACCTTTCGAATGTTAGTGTACAGTATATAGGGTAAGTATCTTGGACTTGGCTTCAATCAAGTCATTTATTTACGTTCTCAACCAAACTGTCTGGTCTTTCAGCACTCCAGTTGAGAGTGACTTTTTTTGTCCGTCAGACAGCCTCATTTAAAAGTGCTTTACTGACTCAGGACAGAGTGGAACAGACATCTCTGAGATTGATAACATCTGTTACAGAGGCCGAAAAAAGAAAGAAGGAAAAAATAGAGAGAAAATGAGAAAACCATTTGAGACCTGGGAGAGTAAAATATAGTTTTTAGCATGTGAGTCACAAACACTGACCATTATTTACAAGATGAACAGGGGACTTTACAGAAAATACTGAAAGCATGAAAAAAAAAGGAAAGAGATATCTTGGGTACATCCTCAGAAAGAATATATGAGAGGGAAAACATTGACTGATTTTGAATAAACTGTGGTAAAAGACTGTTGAGAAACATGGAATATTCTGGCACTTTAAAGGGGAAATCAAATGCCCATTTTCCACAAGTTGGTATGATTTTTCAGGCTCCTTATGAAATGTCTGCAAAATATTTTGGTTAAAATTCCTCAATGGTTGTGTAAAACAACACTCTTTTACCTTGTCAAAAACGGCTCTGTTCACAGTGACCCGTTTCGGTGCATGTCTCTTTAAATGCTAATGAGCTAATGCTCACTCTGCCCGCTCTTATTTTTTTTGTGTGTATTTGGCGGTGCCTCACCATCAAAAACAAAACTAATCAACTGTGGCTCTCACGTCGGGAAAAAATGAAGACTCTTCATGTGAACTTTTACATCCAACCACAAAACACCTGCATTGCTTACGAGACATTGTTGGCGCTACAGCTGCTCGAGCAGGAAGAAAATGGCGGACTGAGGGTGGAAATATGCTAATACAGGACAGTCCCATCATTTTAAACAGGATTATTATAAATATTAATTTCTTCAGGAGTTTTAAATAGAAAGCTACCGAGTAACGTAAGGTGAAGTGAACCTCCAAAAACACACTCTTTTAGTCTTTCAGTCACGTGGCATTGAGCCATATATACAAAAATATGTGCAAACATTCAGTCATACAAATAAGTGCAAAAACAGGTTCATGTAATATTAGCCTCAAAAGTACATTCGTATGTACATTCATCATCAATTATATGGAAAAGCACAAATTAATAGCCTGTCATCTTTCGAACGAGACTTATGAGAATTACAGAAATCTGGCCTCTGGTCTTTTAAACTCATAAAAAACAAAGGTAGCAAAGAACACTAACTTCTTTTGAGAGTCCTAATCCATCCAGTTTCATGTCACTCTTCACCCACACTAGATTCAGTTTTGTTTCATGTTGCCAGATCCTCTCACATTAATCATTTAGGAAAAAGCCTTAAGGGCCTGATTAAGTTATATGGCTTTTTAAAGCCAACATTTTGGTATGAACTACTACCACAGAACATTAGAGAACTAACAGACTTACTCCACCTAATCACAGACTTACTCCACCTAATCTCTTCAACACAATCAGGTGCTAGCTAACATTTCCCTTTTATATAAAACACCATTTAAACATCTGGGTCTGAAAGATTTTTTTTAAAGAAGTCTCTCACACTCACCCAGGCTGTATTTAATTGATCAAAAATACAGTAAAACAGTTATATTAAGAAATATTATTACAAATTGCAATGCGTTTTCTATTTGAATATATTTAAAGTTATTCCCTGGATGTCAAAGCTGAATTTTCAGCATCATTACTCCAGTCTTCAGTGTCACATGATTCTTCAGAAATTAATAAGAAAAATAATATGCTGATTTGATGTTTCTTATTATCATCAATGTTAAAAGCAGCCATGCTGCTGAATATTTTGGTAGTTTATCTTTGATCAGTTCCTAAATGTAACCTTGAACCACAAAACCACACTGTAAAAAACTAATTTGTTGACTCAACTTAAAAAACTTTGTTACCTGGCTGCCTTAAAATTTTAAGTTCAGTCAACTCCAAAACAGTTTATTTAACTTGAAATGTTAAGTCATGCTAAGTGACAACTTAGATATTTGAGTTGATTCAACTTAAATTTTAAGGCAGCTGGGTTACTTACCCAGCTTTTAAGTTTAACAAACACAAATATCCAAGTTGTTACTTAGTACAACTTAACATTTCAAGTTGACTAACCTTCAAATTTTAAGGCAGAAGGGTAACAAATTATTAAGCTGACTCAACAAATTGTGTTTTTTGTTTTTTTACAGTGCAGTCATAAGTCGCACAGGTATATTTGTAGCAATAGCAAACAATACATTGTAAGGGTCAAAATGATTGATTTTTCTTTTATGCCAAAAATCATTAGGATATTAATTAAAGATGATGTTTCACGAAGATATTTTGTAAATTTCCCGCCGTGATTATATCAAAACTTAATATTTGATTAGTAATATGCATCGCTAAGAACTTCATTTGGACAACTTTAAAGTCAATTTTCTCAATATTTTGATTTTTTTGCACCCTCAGATTCCAGATTTTCAATAGTTGTGTCTCAGCCAAATATTGTCCTATCCTAACCTAACAAACCATTCATCAAATGAAAGCTTATTTATTCAGCTTTCAGATGATGTATAAATCTCAGTTTCAAAGAAATTGACCCTTATGACTGGTTTTGTGGTCCAGGGTCACAAATGGGAAATCAATGTTGTGTACCTATCAAAAATCTTAAAGGAATAGATCACTAAAAAAATAAAACTTCGCCATTACTTACTCACCCTTGTGTCTTTTCAAAAATTGTATGAATTTCTTTTCCCTGCGGAACATTAAAATATATTTTTTTAAAATATAAGTTTTTGTCCATACTATGAAAGCTAATGGGGTCCAAATCAATACTGCACCCCTTTGACTTTCACTGTATAGACAAAAACAAAACAAAAAACACTGAGACAAAATATGTGTCAAAATATGTACTCCACAGAGGAAAGAAAGTCATACAGGTTTAGGAACAACATGAAGGTGAGCAAACGAGGTTTGAACCTTGACTAACACAGTGACTTCTGCCATAACTACTGTCTGACTGTGTGTATGTGCGCGCTGTGTATACCTTTTTTGGACTTTGCTCCGATCTTCAGTTTGGACGGCCAGGCGATCTGAGTGTTGGTTTCATCCATGACCTTAAACACAAAAACCACTGGCGTAAGTGGATGCAAATGAATGTTAATCCAAGTATGAATTGAAAAACACATAAGCCTGCTTACACTAACATTAGCAAAACCATGTTTGGTTGATTTGGTTCTCAAAACACAGAAGAGCTCATACATTTCAGTTATGCTAAACTATTCACACTGACAGAAATGCTGAGGCTGTTTCAATGGAGGTCTTACAATCATCTCTCTGGCTAAAACATGCCCCACTTTCTCGTTCTCACACACACATATACACACAGCTGGCTTGAAAACCTGTGAAACATGCAACAGCCAGTTGGCAGAGAGTCTTTGACAGGCCTAGTATGCTAACCAGTAGCATATGTGAAGGAAAAGAGAGAGAAAACAAGAATGGTAATGTGTTTTGTGCGCAGAGAAAATACACAAAAGAGAAACTTATGGTAATCTGCAGCTTCGTGAATACACAGGTTCAATATTTATTAAAACTCTGCCGTGATTTTGCCTGGAGCGCAATCCTCCTCTGGAAGGAAAGGCAAAGCTCTTCACTATTTTTAGTGGTTTTGTCTTTCATGCAAATTCATTTTTTGGAGCAATCCACAACTTTGGCATCACACTCGTTTGTCTCTATAGAAAACACATTTCTGTACCCGATTTGTGGCGCACTTTCTATCTTCCTGCCTATAAAAACCTCTTGGCTTTCATGGTCAGCGAGGCTTTACTGTACAGCAGTTCTCATGAGAAGTTTTGGCAACAAACCCAATTTCTTTCAGGAAAAAAAGTTTCTGAGCATGAAACTGCAGCAATTAAACCAAAAAACTCCAGTGTAGTTTTCCCACATGACCTTTAGGAGAATTTCAGCCTCTAGGCTAATACTAACTAGAATTACATTTATTTTAATTAAAAACAGCATGAATTTGCACCTGCTCCTCTCTGACAGATTGACTGAATATAACAAGCAGTCATTTTAGTGTCATTTCTTCAGAGAAGCTTGGATAGGAGCTTGGACAGCAGTGACTGATCGTGACAGTTACAGTGTAAATACTCCAGTATTTCACTTATTGCGTGTTTACAGCCCAGGCTGCACGTGCTTGTTCATAAACTGGAAACATTCAGTCCCGCGTGCTCTCCTAAAATTTACGGCCCATGCTTTTCCAGGTTTCATTAGTCTTGGATCTGCGGTTCAACAGCAGGCTTCAGCTTTTATTTTGTTTTGACACCCTAAAGGACAAAAGAACATGGGAATGTTTTTTTTTTTTTACTTATGGGAACAAGTTTATTAATCTCCCCAGATCTTCTTAAGTCTGTAAATCATACACACAGCTGTGACGCATCCTGTGATTAGATTTGTGAAATTACAGCTTGAAAATAGCTAAGGTCAGCAAAGCTAAAATAAAACAACAATCTACACACCCTTTTTACAGTGTGCCTGAATCAAGCTGCGTATCCTTCCATGTTATGACATGCAAAAACATCACAAACAACTCTCCCAAAATGCACATCAGCTACCCCCCCCTTTTTTTTTTAAAGAGTCCAAAATTCATCCTTCATTCTCAATCATTCTATGTGACTGTATTACTTTTTTTCAGGGGTTCAAGTGCGTAGAGCTGAAACCCTATTGTAATTGTTAGAATGGTCACGGATGAGCGATTTCCACGTAAGACTGATCATGCAGACCAAACCATCGTAGTCGTAGACACTTGAAACTTGGAGGGTTGGTAGTACTCACACCGCCTACAATGTCACCAAGGCTTGCCCCAATTGGCCTAACGGGGACACTACAGTGATCGAAAGTACGAAATCGCTTATAACTTCAAAACCATCAGTAGCACACTCAATTGGAATCCTTGGCTCACGCCGGACAAAAAAAAAAAAATCAGATTTGATCGTGAGCTGTACTTTTGCAAACTAGTCCTAGGTTTTTCACCCAATTGGAACCAAACCGCACATACACGCAACATCCATGTCGTATGATAGACCTTCTCATTCCGAACAACTTTGCCTCTAGAACCACTGCTGTCAATCAAACCATTTTATAAATGACAAAGAAGATGTGAAAAACCTACTTTTGCAAACTAATCCTGCAATTACCTGGACTCTTAGGTCAATAATTATCAAAAACACGTAGAAATTTACCCTTTGGGAAGCCATAATGTGGTCCTTTAGAAAAAGGGGCCTGTCCAAATATACCCAAAGGCCTATAAAGCATAAACAAAAACTCAAAACTTCACAAAACTCACAGAGCACATGCAACATTGATTGATTCTAAAGAAGCATGCCAAGTTTCAGGGAGATTGGACCATAGCTGATGCTATAACAGTCATAAATTTCTATGAAAATCCTTTTTTAATAATTGATTTAGCTGGTTGCAGGCTTGCTAAATAATATGTAATCTATTTTTCCTTATGTGCTTAAATACCTAAAGCACTTGAACCTCGGTAGTTGCTGCTTGCAGCTATATGCTTATTTTTGTTTTCTTTGCAAACAAAAAGTATTCTCCTAGCTTCATAATATTACGGTTCAACTCCTAATGTCATTACTAACTTTCTAAGCCTTGAACGTGGTAGTTGCATTGCTGTTTATGCAGGGTCAGAAAGCTCTTGGATTTTATCAGAAATATCTTAATTTGTGTTTCAAAGATGAACAAAGGTCTTCCGGGTCTGGAATGTCATGAGGGTGAGTAATTAATGACATTTTTTTCATTTTTGGGTGAACTATTCCTTTAAGTTTAAACATGGTGTTTCCGTTAAACAGTGCAACAATGGCCTTGAACCAATCGAAGGCACAATCAAACACGCCTGAAGGAAACCCTAACATTTCAGACGGGATGAAAAGGTGAACGGTGCTTAAAGTTTGCACAGGCAGAGCGCCAGTTCCCATTTCCATTCTGTGTGTTTGTGCTATGCTGCCACGCTGCTGTGCGTTCTATAGGTCTTTATTCCCGACCTGCTCTCACTTTCTCTCTTGACTGCTTTCTTTGGCTCCAATCTGCAGATGAGGGAGATTTCTGACAGACCACACAGCAGTTTTGGGGTTTGCGGTTTATTTTTGTGACGGACCAGCACATACCTCTCAAATGGGTCAGACGATTTCAGAAAAATTGGGTTAACTATACATTCGAAAAAGTTCCTTTCCTTTGCCCCCACACCCAATATCATCCTGTCACAAGAATGTATACACACACCGTTAACAGGAGAGAGTTTCAAACGGCAGTAACTTCAAAGTACCCAAGTCACACAAACTCTGATCTTAGTTAAGTCGTTAAATATGGGCACCATGATGGAGAACAGGGTGTTTACATTTGACAAATGATGTGTATGAGAAAGTGGATGTGCAAGAGCATGTGTATAGAAATCTGCTTCCTGTTTCCTTTGTTGATTCAGCTGAGGAGCGCTCCGAAGAATGAGCAAAGAAAAGAGGTGTGAGGAGGAGAAATGGAGGGAAACGGAGCGAAAAGAAAGCCATCACTTTGACTGAAGTCTGAACTGCACAGGTGTGTACAATACTCTGAATAAATAAAACACAAATCCATTACAAGCTCTGTAGTATATTTACTGATCCATAAGATGGCACAATAGGAATTAAAGGTGACATATCATGAAAATCTGACTTTTTCCATGTTTAAGTGCTATAATCAGGTCCCCAGTGCATCTACCAACCCAGAAAACATGAAAAAGGACAACAGTTATTTTGTTTTGGTAAGCCTTTTACTGAAAGCATGTGAAGAAAACAGCATGTCAGATTTCACTCCCCCTGTGATAATATTAAGCCCCTTAAAGGCACAATATGTAAGTTTTCACCACTAGAGGGTGCATATTCAAAACAAACAAGAAACAAAGGCATAGTTAAATGACACCATGATTGAGTGAGGAATCATGGGAGTTGTTGTCTTCATCCTCACAGCCGATGCAATCCGACGAGACTCAAGAAAAAATGTTCATTGATGAGCTATTGTATTAAAGACTTTATTTTAATAAAAAAATCGTACATATTGTGCCTTTAAACTGCACATTTCCACCCACTGCGCCGTCATTTTGTTTTCGCAAAAGACAAAGGTGTAGGGCGCTATGAAATCAGTTTTATTTTTATTTTTTCCGTTTTTTTTTTTTTTTTTTTTTCAGTTTTAATTTCTCTCAACTCATTTTAATGGTAAATTAGATTTTATTAATTAAACAGCATGTCTAATTAATTAAAATCATGAACCGTATACAATTTCACATCAATTTAATAAAGGTTTAACAAAAAAATGGCATGTTTAGGGCCCTATGAAATGTTTTATTTTTTCCTCACCATGTTTTATTGTTATCAAATTCTGTTTTAGCATGTCTACTTATTTGAATGTATAATTTATTCAAATTTATTCTTAAAATAGCCTTATGAAAGGTTTTTTTTTTTTTACCCTCATGCTCTGGTTATCAAATGAAGGCATAAAAATGAATTTCATTTATCTTTTAATTATTGAAATTATTGAAAATTAAGCAAACTTTTTTTTGGCAAACAAAGGGAAATTTACTACTAAAATTAAAACACGGAAGAAATGTTGTGTGCTTATACCCTAAAAAGTAATGTTTTAGTAGTAGTAGTAGTAATAGCAGTAATATATTTCTGGCACAATGTCTTCAAATTAAATCGGACTTTTATTTTGACGGGTTGCCGTGTCTACCTTTACATTTCTGTGTGTATATGATATGACGCTAGTTTTCCTAAAATGGAACGGTCAAATGCTGATATCACCACGAGCGTCAGGCGTGCTTTACTGTGTGTTGTAAACAAAACCGCTCATCTGCTCCGTTCATTAAAACAGAGACACGCAGAACATCCAGGATTCACATTTAAATGGTATTTTTGCGGCGTAATATTTACAGATACTAGTCCATACTGCGGCTTCATTTAAGTGTAATGACCTACTTTTGATTAATTCATTTAAACTTTGACAAATTCCATGACATTCCGCGTTATTCAGTAAATTCCATTTTTATGACTGGATTCTGTGAATCTGTCTACATTTTCCACATCGCAGAAATCAAAGGGCCGTAAAGGTGTACCAGTCCTAACACCAACTGAAAGCTCGAGCAAAGCATGCAAACTGTTCTGTCGTGGCTGCACAGATGAGCACAGAACACTATTTAGAGTCCCAGCCTCAGAGGAGACAAGAGAAGAGTGGATTTATTTTGTTATGAGCTGTAAATGCACAGCCCTGTTCTATACAAGGGGGCGGGGGAGCAGCAGCTTATTTGCATTTAAAGAGACATGCACAAAAACAGTGCGTTTCTGCTTCCACTCAAAATAGGTTTCAAAATGATATAATAAATGCTCTGTGGGGTATTTTAAGCTGAGACTTCAGAGACACATTCTGAGGACACCTGAGACTTATATTACATATTTGTAAAATGGGGCACTATAGGTCTCCTCTAAACAGATACTCCACCCAAAAATGAAAATTCTTTTGACTTTTGAAAAAATATTGAAGATTTTTGTGAAACAATGGTAAAACAACAGTGAAGGAATTGGAAGAGACTACCACTGTGCTGATGTTCAAGATAATAATAATGATAAAGATACTGAAACAGAGACACAAAGAATGGCTGAAAAGCAAGAATGAGCAACAGGCATAATTCCAACCCTTTCAAAGCAGGGAAAGAAAACTCAACTAAAGGTTTAATCACTGAAATGATTACTCTCTACTGCCTGTCTCCCGAAAAACCCAGTGATATGGCTTTCCATGTCACCACTAACAAAAAGCAACAGACATTTGTGTTTCTCTCTCTCCGTTTATTTTTACTAGCTGGTGAGAAGAGCAAAACATAGACAGCATCGGACAAAACAAAACAGCTTAAAATTAGGACAAATAAGGAAAAGACATCACAAACATATGCAGAAGTAGATGAGACAAAGAAAGTCCAGTTCTTAGTCACGTAATGTTGGCACAAACAAAAAGGTCTTCTGCAAACAGATCACTAATAAACATGCATACAAGAAAATATATTCGGATGTATAAAAATGTCTAAAATGTACTGCTTTGAACTGCATGAGAACTGGCATTTTCTAAAAAAGATAACCACAAAGGCCTTGTGGATCAACCATAGAAAGACAGCAATAGTGCAAGTGAGGACAGAAAGCAGTAATCATATCAATACTGCAACCAGAGAAGCGCTGTTCACAGACTTTACACAAACCACATTCATCTGAGCCAGACCAAGAATATTTTGACAATTTCATTGGTCCTTGTTATTTCTGTTTATTAGAAACCTAAGGGGATAATTGTTTGGATCAAATCAATCCAACTTCTGAATTGGCTCCACCATTGAGCATCTTTGTTCAGATTTACTGTGTGTTTGAAGAAGCCTCACCACAAACGTACACACAAAAACAAGCTGGAAACACCAGCATCCTACTGAAATATAAATGATAGTTGTGATAGAGTTTATGTGTTAAACGGGTAAAGTGTGTGAGGCTGGAGATGGAAAATCTACTTCCATCCTGCTTTAAAACTAATGCTGATATTGGTAACAACAATCAAGTTCTGATCATTTTAACATACAGTGAAGTTTAAATGTATATACAGGCAAAATAGGATGTCACAACATCAAAAACTTCTGTTTAAAAGTTTAGGGTTAGTAAGATTTTATAAGATTTTCAAATGGTTTTGAAGGAAGTCCCTTACACTCACTAAGGCTGCATTCATTTGATCAAAAATACAGTAAAAACAGGAATACTGTAAAATATAATTACAATTTAAAATAACAGTTTTCTGTTATAATACAGTTTTATGCATTTGTGAACCCATTGTAGAATCTGTGAAAATGTGAGTTTTAACAAAAAAAGAGAGATCATACAAAATGCATGTTATTTTTTTATTTAGTACTGCCCCAAGTAAGATATTTTACATAAAGTCGACAGGACCAAAAAAATAGCTAAAATTAGTAAAATAATATGTTTTTTTGTTTTGTGATAGTTGTTCATATGTCCCTTGTTTCTGAACAGTTAAAATGAGCAGTGTTTTTCAGAAAAATCCTCCAGGTCCTGCATTTTCCAGCATCTTTTGCATATCTGAATCCTTTCCAGCAGTGACTGTATAGTTTTGAGATCCATCTTGGTCACACGTCAGGTCAGAGTTTACCAAGCTTGAACTTTGGAACGCAGCAAAGTGCGAAAACTTTTCGCACTGGCTTGCGCTTCCGGTCTGACGCATTCGTATGCGTATGAATGGAAGTCAATGGAACGGAAAGTCTAGTGTGACCACAGCAGCTTAAGGCATTTACACGGTGTTTCAAAGTTTTGCGGCAGAGAGTGCATCCTGTTTGCTTTTATTAGTTTACAAAAGCGCAATGTTTCGTTGTTATTGTGAGTGCACACAAATAAACGTAGAGTCTTTACATATTCAAAAGATGTATTACTTTTATCTGCATGACCAAAAATGATGGAGCAAGTGACCACACTGGCACCTCCATTTGTCATTCAGCTTTCTCACTCTGAACAGACACCTGAATAGCGCACAGTTTTCTAGGTTAACATTAGATTGAGCGGCCACGTAAAGTCGCTACTACTTACATATTTTAGATGATAAGCCATATTTGAGGTCGAGGAATGATAGGTGAATGTTTGGATGTCCTATATTACCACATAGACCAGCCGTTAACAATCTGTCAGTCACAGACTGCGTGACTTTTTTTTTTTGCTGCAACTAAGCGACTAATCAAATTTTGGTTGACCAAGCCTCTTCTCATGGACTAACGGTTAGTCGACTTTTAGGGGGCAGCCCTACTTTTGTATGATCTCTCGGATTTTGTTAAAATTATTCACATTTTCACCGATTCTTCTGCAAGGGGTTCCCAAACTTTCACATAAAACTGTATATATTTATTTATTTATGGTATATGTATATGATTTATTTCTGGTAAAGATGAATTATACACAAGTGATCAGTGTTACATGATCCTTCAGAAATCATTCTAATATGCTGATTTGGTGCTTAATATCTGTATGAATAGTTCTATTAATATTTTTATTCATAGTTGTAGTGCTTAATACTTTTGTGACAAATCCGACACTTTTTTCAGCTTTTTTTGATGAATAGAATGTTTAACAGCATTTTCAACAGAAAAAAATAGTGATTTTATAATTGTCTTCACTGTCATTTTTAAATAAAATATTTTTAAAAATGTAATACAAATAAAAAAAAAATGAACCCAAACAAAACCATTAAAAAAAGGAAAAACATTCTTACCTTTTGGAAAAAATCCTCTCCTCCATTTATCCTCCCCTCACTGGCTGCTGTGTGAGAAAAAGAGAGAAACATTTACATTACCATTAAGAGACACTCATTTTATTAAAATGTTAACTTTCTGAATGATATTTCAGCAATAATGTATGAGAAACCAAGCTATATTGTCAGTGAATTACATTTTAAGGTTTCTGTCAGGCACAATATAAAAAAGCGCACAAGTTTTAATGCCAGATTTACATACTCGATGTATTTAACCACAAAACACACACATACAAGAATCAGGCAGCATTCTCACAACTTGCTGAAACTAAATGCATTTCATATGTCATGCACATGCTTGTCCATTGCACACGCAAACAGATGTGTGCAAGCTCACACTCATGTACCGAGTTACAGATGACAAAAAAACAGTTCATAAATCTTAATAAACACATTCACAGAATCCCACACAGGGTAGGACGCTTGCATATGGCTTATGCATGTAAAGCATGTGTCACAGCAGCTCTTAGACACTAGAAAAGTCAATTTGAACTACTACAATGATCAACATCATTTTTCCAGCCATTATCAGACTTTGGATCACTCAAATATGTAATATGTGATCGTAGATGACAAAACCAGTGTCAATTTTTTTTTTAAGTGAGATTTTCATTATCTGAAAGCTTTCCATTGATGTATGGTTTGTTATGATAGGACAATATTTGCCTGAGATACAACTATCTGAAAATCTGGAATCTGAAAATATTGAGAAAAATCACCTTTAAAGTTGTCCAAATTAAGTTCTTAGCAATGCATATTATTAATCAAAAATTAAGTTTTGACATATTTACAGTAGAAAATTTACAAAATATCTTCATGGAACATGATCTTTACATAATATCTTAATGATTTTTGACATAAAAGAAAAATCGATAATTTTGACCCATGAAATGTATTTTTGGCTATTGCTACAAATATGTGGACTTGTGGTCCAGGGTCACATATGTAATTAAAGTGTCAAAATGTGCAAAGACTCTCAGTCAGGTGCGATGAAAACAATGGGTTCACAGGAAAATCTGAGAATTTGTTTGCTTTGGTTGGGACACTGGGTGTCCAGATGTTTGGTTGAGATTGTCCAATCATATAAAATGAAACATTCTTGTGTGTAAGTCTACATAGAGGGCGACTCAACTAATAGCGCCAAACCCTCTCCTGCACTTTGCTTTACCTTTAAAGTTGAAATATGGTTTTCATAGAGAGGTCAGAACAACAAACCTCAAAATGGGAGGAAATAAAAGGGTTTGGAAATGGGACAATCTTGTCATCTAAGCCTCTTAATGACCCTAAAATCACAAAAAGCACATCCACCCAGCTCACCATGAAATTCACTACATTACCAGATCCAAACAAGGAAAAGAATAGCTACAATTACAAGAAGTGCCCATCTCATTACACCAAAGTTTGGTTTGATTTGAACCCTCCTTCACCACACATCACTGCACTGGCTAGCCAATGGAGCGATGCAGAGTTTTAGACAGCAATGAGAAAATTTAGAGATTCTTTTGGAAAACAAAGAAATGTTATCACAATTTCTCAACAGCATGTGGCGGAGAGAGAGACAGAGCAAAAGAGAGAGGAGGATGAAAACAACAGTGGACACAGAAGTGGTTTCAATCTTCGAAATCCTTGTGTTCCCAAAACAAAAGCTATTAAAATACTTTCATTTATTGATTCCACTTAACTTTAAGCAGAAACACTTTGATTGTACCCGGTTTTAATAAACAAGTTATTTTCCAGATAACAAGCACAAATAGTGCAAAACACAGACCATTTTTTCTTGTATGTTCACAATTTTTGCAACACTATTATCCAAAAATTTGAGACATGTCTAAATACACGTGTAGAAGACTGACACAGAAGAGAAGAAATTGCTGAATAAAGTTATTTTTGATTTCTTTGTGCACAAAAAGTATTCTCATAGCTTCATAAAATTACAGTCGAACCACTGATGTCACATGGAGTATTTTAACGTTGTCCTTACTACCTTTCAGGGCCTTGAGCGTCTCAGTCGCGTTGCTGTCGCAGGGTCAGAAAGCCCTCGGATTTCATCAAAAATATCTTAATTTGCACTCCGAAGATGAACGATGATCTTACGTGTTTGGAACGACATGAGGGTGAGTAGTTAATGACAGAACTTTCATATTTTGGGTGAACTAGCTCAACATCTAGTGCCATTTACATCAGCTCACACAAGTCTGATTTTGGGTTAAGTGAGGACAAAGAAAGACTAAAGTTGTGAAATCAGAGAAAGCTTGTTTTACATCTCTCCTATCAGATGGTGTAAATTCAATCAACAGTTTCATGAGATGTTTGGATGATGTTGTATCTGTGCAGCATACATCTGTAATGAGTACAGTATGCAACAGATTAACACCTCTGAACTAACTCACAGATTAGCGCATAAATGCATATTCCATGTTAACTTTAAAAATGTTATTGTTGATACTCTCTCACACTCACATAAACCACGGAAACACATCCAACAGAAAACATGCACATACTCAGGCTCACATAGAGTAAAATATGAAAATAGCAAGCCTCAAACCAGACAGAATGTTAAATGCAGTATGTGTGTGTTTGTGTGTGTGTGTGTTTCTTGATTTCAGCTCTTTCTTGTGCTCTATTTAGGATGTGGGTCAGAGAAACGCCACAGCTTTTGAGTTTTTGAAACACACAGCCTTACACACACGTCCAGAGTAGTGTTTGATTATAGCACAGCTCCTGTAAACTATGTGTGTGTGTTAGGAATGTGATGAATAAGCGAGTGTAAGAACAAAACTGTATAATTTGAGTGCATTTCTTCTGGATAATCCTGGAACTTCCCTTGAACTCCAGAGTTCCGAGAGTGGGCGAGACATCAGAGAAACGTACCCATGACCAACATCTGGATTCAAATCTTATTCTTAACTATTAACATTTGAAGCCATCTTTTCTGAGTGACGTCAATACCTACAATACAGTTCGAAAGTTTGGGGTCAATGAGATTTTATCTTTGGCAGAAAGTAATCATTTTGTTCAAGGACACATTAAATTGATCAAAAGTGACTATAAAGACATTCTTGAGCAGAAACCAGAAGACATGAGCAGGAAAGACTTCTTTCAAAAATCTTACTGACTGACCCAAACTTCTGAATGGTAGTGCATGAGACTGAGGTAAAAAAAAAAAGAAAAAAAAAAAAAAATTACATACACCTTGCAGAATCTGCAAAATGTTAATTATTTTACCAAAATAAGAGGGATCATACAAAATGCATGTTTTTTTATTTAATGCTGACCTTAATAAGATATTTCACATAAAAGATAGTTACATGTCACAAGAGAAAATAATAGTTGCATTTATAAAAATGACCCTGTGCAAAAGTTGATTCTTAATACTGTGCTGATACCTGAATGATCCACGGCTGTGTTTTTTTTTTGTTTGTTTAGTGATAGCTGTTCATGAGTTTATCCTGAACAGTTAAACTGTTCGCTGTTCTTCAGAAAAATCCTTCAGGCCTCACAAATTCTTTGGCTTTTTAGCATTTTTGTGTACTTGAACCTTTTCCAACAATGACTGTATGATTTTGAGATCCATCTTTTCACACTGAGAACAACTGAGGGACTCATATGCAACTATTACAGAAGGTTCAAATGCTCACTGATGCTTCGGAAGGAAAAACAATGCATTGAGCCGGGGGGTGACTCAACTTTTCAGAGTGAATGTAACTTATTTTGTACTGTATTGTACTGGGAAACATGCAAGTATCTTCTGTAGCTTTTGAAGGGCAGCACTACATGAAAAAATATGATATTTAGGCAAAATAGTGTGAAAAGATGCATCTCAAAAACATACAGTCATTGTTGAAAAGGATTCAAACACACACAATGCTGAAAAACCACAGAATTTGTGGGACCTAAAGTATTTTTCTGGAGAACAGTGGGTAGTTTAACTGTTTAGGACAAACAAGGGACTCATGAACAACCATCACTAAACAAAAAACAGCTGTGGATCATTCAGGTAACAACACAGTATTAAGAATCAAGTATATATAAACTTTTGAACATTTTGGGGCACTTTTGGGCATTTTTTATACATTTAATTACTATTTTCTCTTTTGGACTATATGTAAATGTCTTTTATGTGAAATATGTTATTCACGTCATCACTAAATAAAAAAAAAATTATCATGCATTTTGTATGATCCTTCTTATTTTGGTAAAATAATTAACATTTTGAAGATTCTGCAAGGTGTATGTAAACTTTTGACCTCAACTGTATATCAAACTATACATATATAATGCCCAAACTAAAGTACTCAGCCACTTGTGCAAAAGATTCAGAGCTTTTATCTTCTCAGACGGTTTGTGCGCCATGTCATAACTTGAGATTACACACATCACCGACACTTCTATTGCAGACTGGTTGTACAATCTTCTGTAACATTTTTCTTTTGCAACTTCTGAATGCAAGCAGTCTGTATGAAAGTGAACTCAAAATGTAGAGCTCAAGTGAAACATCTGGTCATGGGAAACTACACTTAGGCCCAAATGCCTCTCAGAAACAATGTGTACCACCACTAAAAGACAGAAGTCTGTGAAACTATTCAACATACGATGGAAAATAGGGCAATAATCAGGCAATATGAACTGCAGAACTATTTGGGATTATAAATTGCAGATGTGGCGAAAATGCATTCAAGACCTCTCCAAAGGTACTGAGTGAAAAGGATTTGTCTGTGATGTGAATTAAATAATGTGAACGTCTCAACTCTTCATCACGATAAGTAACTTTATCCTTGTCTGACAGGTTATGAACACAGATGAGTTTTCATCCAACACCAGATTTGGAGTTTTCCCTGCCAAACACTCATTTTAGCAATCCAACACATCAAAAGCATTTTATAAAAACAATGTAAAACCTGATGTTTTAAACCCAAGAAATAGATTTATATTTGTAAACATACAAACAGAAGTCTTCTTGGAAGAAAACTCCACCAATTTTGGCCCTGTAGGTATTTTTAGCACTAGCAAAAATGGCTTGCCAATTGAAACTGCCAAAAATGAATAAATAAAAAAAATAAATAAAAAAACAGGATACTGGCTATGTTGGATCTGTCAAACCATAAAACACTTGTTACCAAGACAACACTACTTCAAAATTCATTCTAGTACTACAACGTGTGATTAATGTTTCATAAACACACAATATCTGATATTGATGTCTAAATCAAGACACAAGCGAGCCATTAATATTCAAAATGCACATGTATGCATATAAAAAAATCTAAATCCAAGGCAACAGACCTGTGTTTCCCTAGCAACAGTGTGCTGAGCCATGAGCACATTCCCAAAACACAACGCACTTCCTGTTGCTTCACTCACCAATCCAGACACATGCAGCATGTTAAGAATGATACAGCCAACATGTACTAGACTAAATTTGACTCAAGAAATAAAACCCACATGTCAGAAAACACGCTGCACGCATAAGCAAATTAATAAAATACACAGCACACATTTGGTGGTAACGAGGCTGACCCACAAACACGTTCACACACAGATAAACAAGATTAAATGGAAAACTGACTCATCCTCAGATCATCCTCAGGATGTAGAGGAGTTTGTTTCCTTAATTGGAACAGATTTGGAAAAGTTTAGCATTACATCACTTCCTCACCAATGGATCCTCTGCGATGAATGGGTGCCGTCAGAATGAGAGTTCAAACAGTTCATAAAAACAACACAAATCACAAATAATCCACACGACAGTCCATCAATTAATGCCTAATGAAGTGAAAAGCTGTGTGTTTGTAAGAAACAAATACATTAAGGCGTTTTAACTTTAAACTATCGTTTCTGGACAAAATCAATAATAACAAACCTTTTTTTTTCCTCTGGGAAAATGTCTATTATCTGTTATTCTGTCACATAAAAATCCACCAACATATTTGTTTAGAACTTTTTTTTAAATTGCAAACAGTGCTTAATCTGTGCATATTTCTCTCCTGATTCAGAAAAGACAACTTTTCACTGGAGAAAGCAATATTTTATTGAGAACTTTTTAGCTAAAAATCAACAGTTTGAAGTTAAAAATGTCTTAAAGGGACAGTTCACCCAAAAATGAAAATTCTGTCATTAATTACTATCCCCCATGTCGTTCCAAACGAAGGTGTAATACCTTAATTTGTCTCCGGAACACAAATTAAGATATTTTTGAGAATGGACATCGAAGTCTGACACGGAAAAGAAGAAATTGTTGAATAAAGTTGTTTTGTTTTGTTTTTTGTGCACAAAAAGTATTCTCACAGCTTCATAAATCTACTGTTGAACCATTGATGTCACATGGACTATTTTAATGATGTCCTTGCTACCTTTCTGGGCCTTGACTGTGTCAGTTGCATTGCTGTCTATGCAGGTTCAGAAAGCCCTCAGATTTGATCAAAAATATCTTAATTTGTGTTCTGAAGATGAATGCTTGCACGTTTGACACAACATGAGGGTGAGTAATTGATGACAGAATTTTCATTTTTGGGTGAACTATCCCTTTAATGACAGGGTTGTTTTTTACAAACACGCAGGTTTTCATTTCAAAAGACGTTAATTGATGGACTGGAGTTGTAATGATTATTATGATGTTCATATCAGCTGTTTGGACTCTCATTCTGATGGCACCCATACACTGCAGAGGATCCATTAGTGTGCAAGTGATGTAAAATTTCTCCAAATCTGTTTAGAAACTCATCTACATCTCAGATGGCCTAAGGGTGAGTACGTTTTCAGATTTGGGGGGTGAACTATTCCTTTAACTAGCAGGTATGAGATGTACTGACATTTAGATCTTAATATAGTTTCACATCCTGTTGAGACAAAGAAAAACCTACAAAAACACACATTTTGATCAAAAAGCCACCGGGGGAACATCTGATTTCCATAAAGTGTCGGAATAAACTCTGCTAAACAAACACGGCATTCTTTTTAGAATTCCTTATCACACGGAATATAATGTCAGGCCAGCACACATTCCTCTGTTTTTAATCAAAACCAGACATCTGATGTAACAGCCATTGGGGTAAAGTAAAAACTGAATCCTAATATACAAACTATTCCCATAAAAGTCTGTGAGAGAGAGACAGACAGTGCTAAAGCCTCTTGTTTTAGTGATTATTTTGATGCGAAAGTATGAGTATCTAACTTTGTTGCTTTCCGATGAAATCCTAAAGCTGCTCAGATTCCCTTACGTGAACGTGAATCATAGGTGATCCACTTTCCTCTATTAGTCTTTCTGAATAAGCCTATAAAAATGAGCTGATTTAGTAGTGGTCTGGCCGAAGGGGAAAAGCACAAGAGTGGGTCTCCCCTCTGTCTCTCCCTCGCCACGTTCTTCAAAGTTATTTTTAAGAAAAATGATTTTAATTGTAACTCTCTCTGTCCCGTTTCTCTCGCTCTCTCTCCCATTTCCTGGAAACGGGAAGCAAAATTGTGCCACACAATAAACCTTCACACAAAAAACACACATCGCTGGATTTATGATCACGCCTACTGCTGCATCCGACCAATCAAAACAAGAGCCGTTCAAAACACCTCCAGATGTTGCACGTCATCCGGAGCAAAGAGATGATTACGAGTCACTGAATCATAGGTGTGGGAAAAAATGCCCACATCACTACAACAATGATTGTAGAGTGAGTATATGAGTGTGTGTGATGTGAAAGGTGTTGTCGACGGTCTTGAAAATGTGCTAGCCTGGCTATGGAAGTTTTCCTGCTGCTCTTAAGCTCTCTCATGCTGAAGTGACCTTTGACCTGGGGATTGAACTATCAAGGAAGCATTCACTCATGCATGAGGGTCTCAGTTTTTCCACTTTTTACAACACATATCTACGTAAAATGCAAGATACTAGAATATAGTACAGTTGAAGTCAAAAGTTTACATACACCTTGCAGAATCTGCAAAATGTTAAATATTTTACAAAAAATAAGAGGGATAATACAAAATTTATATATTTTTTTATTTAGTACTGACCTGAATAGGATGTCACATACAAAACAATGACTGAACGATTTTGAGATTCATGTTTTCACACTGAGGACAACTGAGGGACTCATATGCAACTATTACAGAGGTTTAAATGCTCACTGATGCTCCAGAAGGAAAAAACTATGCATTAAGAGCCAGGGGTGAAAACTTTTTGAAACTAAAGATCAGGGTAAATTTAACTTATAAGAAAAATGTGCACGTCTGAATTGTTCAAAAGTTTTAACCCCCTGGCTTTTAGTGCATTGTAATGCATTAGTGAGCGTTTAAACCTTCTGTAATACTTGCATATGAGCCCCTCTGTTGTCCTCAGTGTGAAAACATTGATCTCAAAATCATATAGTCGTTATTGGAAAGGGTTCAAATACACAAAAATGCTGAAAAACCAAAGAATTTGTGGGACCTGAAGGATTTTACTGAAGAACAGCGGGGAGTTTGACTGTTAAGGAAAAACAAGGAAATCACTAAAGGAAAACAACTATCGCTAAACAAAAAAACACAGCTGTGGATCATTCAGAATCAAGTGTATGTAAACTTTTGAACGGGGTCAGTTTTATAAATTAAACCGTTATTGTCTTTTGTGGACTATATGTAAACATCTTTTATGAGAAATATCTTATTTAGGTCAGTACTTAATAAAAAAATAACATGCATTTTGGTAAATAAATTCACATTTTGCAGATTCTGCAAGGTGTATGTAAACTTTTGACTTTAACTGTAGATATCACTGCTGACACAACTTCAAAAGTATGTGTTTTAATGCATGCACAGGTTTGGCTATACCTGTAATGAAACATATGAAAATATTTGCACATATACAGTGAAAATTTTGTCTTGTGAGGACATTTTAAGTGGTTGTTTTATTTGAATCTACAGACAAACCATTTTTGTAGTCTATCCAAAAAGAAAATGTCTGTCATCACTTACTCATAAAGGAATGCATATACACATATATACCATTTATGAAGCCAACATCCATAACTATCTGGAGTTTGACTGATTTGAATGCATGGCAACAAATGCAACTTGAGGGCCTGCTATAAAAGACCAGACCTTTTGTACATGTTTAGAATACGCCAATACCAAACCACTGACCTCAACTTGTAATTCTTAAACTTGTTTAAAATTCTGCTCTGCTGAAGTTACAACAAAAGAAAAACAAAACAGACTGAACATTATTCTGCAGTGAAGTAAACTGTCCATTGCTGACAGAGTGACTGTAAAATATAATGCAAGTGTTGAATTATAAGCTTTAACCAGATGATGTTTCTTGAAAAGTGTTAGTGTGTGTTTGTGTACAGGTTTGGCTATACACGTGAGAGCCAAATGCCCTCACAAATTAAGTCGAACAGGGTGAAAACAGACTTGTGAAGTGGTTCTTATGATCTGAAATGCTCATATATCAGGCAAATTTAATGTCAACAGGTTTGCGTGAAAGTTTGCTTTGGGCTTAGAATAGTAAATATCATTATCTGACTAAAATAACATCAAAAGTCTGTGTTTGTATGAATGCACAGGTTTGGTCATACTGTGTGGCCCAAATGTTTGAAAATATTCTTACAAACATGAGGAAAAATGATTGCTTCAGATATAAACAGGTTTTTTATGAGGGACAGTTCACCAAAAATGAAAAGTCATCATTTATTCGCCTTCATGTCATTCCAAACCTGTAAGACTTTTTTTTTTTAAAGTGGAACATAAAATTTATTTTATTTATTTTGTCCATACAATGCTAGTCAACAGTAATCAAAGCTGTTTGGTTTTTAAAAATATCTTTTGTGTTTCACAGACAAAGGTCAAACAGTTCTGGAACGACATGAGGATGAGTAATTGATGACAGAATTTTCATTTTTGGGTGAACTGTCCCTTTAAAATTTGGGGCAGAGCAAACTTGATCACCTCTGTATAAAAACCATTGTGTTTATGGGATTTTTTTTCTCTAGTATAGTGAAACCAGTATGTTTGTAACTGCCACAGTGATGCCTTGATGGATCAATAATATTGATCTTATATTCATATCTTACATCTGACGTTTTATTGTGATGTTAAATTCCATGAAATAAATGAAATATGGCAAGTATTCATGTAAACTTTCATGACACTCCAAAAATAACTGAGTGAACTTCTTTCTCAACCATGGTGTGTTAAAAATGTCTAACATCCACATATTTCTACTAGATGAACATAAGAAGCTGAAATCCATGCAACAACTTAAGCTTATTATTAGTTTCAGTGCAAATTTACACAAAAATCGCTGCTAGTTCATTTGAATGTATGTCGTATTTGGCTATTAAATGAAGGAATAAAACATCCCAATGCTAGTTTTCATGTCCTACTCAACAAGCAGTGTCTTCAACACAACTCCTTCAAGCTGGACTTCGAGGAAACATTGTGATATTTTTAGACAACTATTTATGCTTCTCGACGCCAAGCTACACTGCAAGGTTAGCTAAAAGTATTTTGAAGACATCAAATTGTCTATCAGTTCTTTATGAAAGTGTTTAAGAAGGTAACATACCCAGTAACATAGTTTCTAGTTTCTTGCGGTCAACTCGAAACCTTTCCTCGGTCCAGTCTGGGTCAGGCGGGGAGATGTGGCCGCAGTGTCCGCTAGAGTCATCCTCAGACACGGCAGACGGTGAGTCGTCACTCCGCTCGCTGCTGGAGCTCTGATCATGATGCATGAAACTCAGCGGCTCAGCCATTACGACTTAAAGTGTTTCAAACTTACTAAACGGGGTTTGTATGTGAAAGAGGCAAACGGCAAGACAACACTAGGAGAAAAACATTCCGATTTCCAGGCAAGTTTTTCCAATCCTGCCTTTGAAGTCCCTTAAAGCCCCTCTGGCCAGTTATACTGCCCCCGAGAAAATCAATCTGCCCTTAGATTCCTCACCCCTCCACTTTTCCTCTGGCTCCAGGACCAGAACACACTATAGTTGGAGGACATGGATGCATGGATGGAATATGCTCCTGTGGGAGCATTCACGTGTCAGGATCACCGCCCACTCTCCTCCCAAAACTTTCTCATCATCATATCCAGTTTGCGCGCCTACGGTTTCCCCTGCACACGCACAAAATGAAACATTATGAAATTATATATATTTAAAAAAAAAAAAAAATTCTTACAAAATGGCTTTCATGCACGTTTTCTATGATTCTATGATGAACGTGCTTTCAATTACTGAATTAAAAGTTATTGTATATATGTATTTATTTATTTATTTAAAAAATAACTTTTTGATTTAAAAGATTTAGGTAGTGTAAAATATTCGGTAAAGACATTTTATTTAAAAAATATATATTAAAATGCAATTCGTACAAAATGACTTTCATGCACATTTTCTATAATTCTGTGATGAATATGCTTTCAATTACTAAATTAAAATCTATAATTTGTGTGTACTTAGTGTTGTCAAATGATTAATCGCGATTAATCGCATCCAAATTAAACGTTTTTATTTACATAATGTGTGTGTACTGTGTATATTTATTATGTATATATATACACACACACAGGCACGTATATATTTCATAAACATACACAGTATATACACACAATTATGTAAACGAAAACTTTTGCATGCGATTAATCGCGATTAATCATTTGACAGCACTAAAAATGTCTAGCTATTGTAACTCTCTAGAAAAAAGTATGATTACAAGACTTACATTATCAAAAAAATAAACGTTGGCACTGGTTTGCCAACTAAATTAAAATCTATCATTTGTATGTATGTTTGTTTAGTGCTGTCAAACGATTAATCGCGATTAATCACATCCAAAATAAAAGTTTTTGTTTACATGTGTGCTGTGTATATTTATTATCTATATATAAATACACACACATACATGTATATATTTAATAAATATACACATGCAATTAATCGATTGACAACACTAAAAATGTCTAGCTATTGTAACTCTCTAGAAAAAAAAAAGTGATGATTAAAAGACTTACATTATCAAAAAAATAAACGTTTGGCACTGGTTGAGTAGTTTGCCATGTTTTATTACCATTTTCTTTAAATAATAATAATAATAATAATCGGTGAAGCATAATTAAGTTTATTTTTTCAATTGCATTGTTGGAAGATTGTTGGCAACATACAGGAAGCCATTTTGTCGTCATGTGACAAGAAAACCTTATATATGTACATACAAAAGAGAAAAGCAGAAAATGCGGCAAACAAAACCTATCTGTTTAATAAAGTAATATTTAATTTTACTCTAATTAAATGGACCTAAACCCCAACAAAAAAGTTAATTCACTTAAAATTTTACTTAAACGTCTTTGTATTTTTCTGTAGGATAAGTGTTTACTTCATAAGGACATTAGGTTTTGTTTTGTAGAAAATAAATGTTTTTCCCCCAAAATGTATGAACATGGTCAAAGAGATTACATTTCTATGAACTTATCACATGTATTTATAACTAAAGATTTCATTTGACTGACCTTAGGTGGATTCATATTTTGTATCAACAAAACCTTTCAAAAACGCATAAAGCGTCATTGTTTGAGACCCATACGGTTAGGATAAAACGTAAACATCGCCATCTAGTGGCACAAAGCTCACAATGTGAGCACAATGTGTAAAGCAGGGGTGTCCACACTGGGTCCTAGAGGGCCACTGTCCTGCAAAGCCTAGCTCCAACTTATACCTGCCTGGAAGTTTCTAGAATGCCTAGTAAGACTTTGAATAGTTGGCTCGGGAGTGTTTAACTAGGACAGTGGCCCTTCATGAGCAAGATTGGACACCCTGGAGTATAATTTCGTCCCTTATGTGAACTAATTCCAAAATTACACAGATATGGAAAATGTACATTAAAACAGCTGCAGTGAGACAGATATTTTATAATAAGACCTTTTAATGCAAAAACAATAAAAATGATCCAGTATTGTATTTATTTCTATACAATAAAATTACTAAAATGTAACTAATCCATTGGAAAATAAAACAATATTTTTTTGTTACGCGTTAACTGACAGGTTGTTCCAGGATGCCTCTGTGAACAGGGACAAGTGACTCTGTCTCCTGAACAAGGTTTATTCTGTAAGGTTGGGCATGTGGGTGCATGTGTGCGTTTGTGTGTGTGTTGGGGAGGTTCATCCGTTGGTAAACGTCTTGTCTCTGTATAGGTGCGTTGCAGAGTTGAGTGTGCAGTAATAGTGTCCATGTGCAACCATTTCAAAATCTTGCCATCCAGTTACATAGCATACTTCTGAGTCCATTCCCTTGCCAGTCTGTTATACCTAAAAGACAAGAAAATAGACATCTTACAGCTATGGAAATACAGCTATGATTGAACCAGATGAGAGAAGATGGCTCATACAGTTGGAGACATTTTACACATAAAACTAAAATAAGGTCACTTACTTATCTTTGTCCGATTTGTAGATGTGTGCAATATCTGGAACTAAAGGGTCATCTGGATTCGGGTCACAAAGGAGGGAGCATATGGATAATAAAACTGAAAAACAGCAACAGAAAACAGCTGAATCATTTTAGTGGTGTTATTAAAAGCAACATGAATATTGCTCATATTGAGTGAAATAAAGTCACTTTATGTGCCTTAATGCTAAGCTCCATCTATTCAGGTAAAGTTTTATACTATTTGCACGTCAATTCCACATCCATATACTGGATTATTCCCTTCATTGGGATCTAGACGTAATATAATTGAACATGTTTGGGCCATTCTATAGAATTGGTGCAAACTGCTGTCCCACAACCAAAAACACATTTAAAAAGCATTTAAATCTTAGATGTTTACTAAGATACTTCTATTTTCTATTAAAACCCACAATAATATTTAAAATATCTATAAGCTTAATATATATAAAATCATCGTTCATTGGGTACTTTCAATCGGGAGGTGGCTGTCTCAAACCCTAACCCCTAAATTTAAACTTATGAAAACTATATTTAAAAAAAATTGAGTGTTATTCCCTAAAATTGTCACCAAAACAGTCACAACTAAAACATGTCATCATTGTTTCGGTAGTGACAAAAGGGAATACATAATCTTTTATTTATGGGGAATAAATACAATTTTAGTACAGTTATGCAATTTTGTTGTATTTTAGTATTTTTGGTATGCGAGTTAAAATTCTGTAATGTGATGTGGTCGCTACCTAAACATTACTGTCACTACCGAAAATGTGGTGTCACGACCGAAACATGGGATGTTTTGTTAAAAATAAAGTGCACTGAATTATCAACTGCGATGTTATGACAGTGTTTGTTTCAATATATATTTTAACTTATGAATCCTTAACATTAAAATCAGTATGATCAACTTTTTGCATTTTACAAGGAAAAATGGATTCAAAATACAACAAATCTCATAAATCACACTTATTATTGATTTACATCTGAATTCTTTTTAATAAAATAGAAAAAATATATATTTACAAGAAAGATGTAAGCAAAATCTTAACAGGTCAGTATAACCATTCTTATTAAATTATATATTACTGTGTGTCGGTAGTGACAACTTTGGGGAGAGGACAAATATTCCAAAACTTTCTGAAAATACAATATGAGAATTAACTGCGCAATTACTAGCAATGTGTACCTTGGATATTATATAATTTGCATACATACAAAATCTGTAAAATTTGACGTTTCCAACTGTGAACCAGTTCAGTAGAATGGCCCGTTTATGATGAAAAGACCATATTTGTGCTCTCTAACCTTTGGATACCGTGAGGGCAGGTGACCACTGGGAGCGCAGAATGTCCAAACAGATGCTTCCATTACTGTTGATATTTGGGTGGTAGATTTTTGTTGTGAAGGCAACCTGTCAGCAACATAGTGTCAAATATCTACAACAAATAATTTGTGGAAGACATAAGCACAGATGTAGTTTTCCACTCACCTTTGGTGGTTTAAAGGGATAATCAGTCGGGAAGTGGATTGTGAGGAAGAAAACCCCTCCCTGATATGGACTATCACTCTGGGGGGAGATAAAAAGAGAGCGTTTGTATGTAACAGAAGTAAATTCCTTTGTTTTACTGAGCCAAAAACTAATTTTATAAAATAAACATTAACCTGGAATTATTTATGTGTACTTACTGGACCCATTATTGTCGCCTGCCAGTGAAACACTGAAAGTGCAAATATAATATTTTGAGTAAATCGTCCTATCAAAGTATTAAAGGCTAGTATTAAGTATATAGTTAGTGGACACACTTACAGTCATCTCCAAGTGGTCCAGCTGAGCACTGCGAGGGTGGATCCCGTTGCAAGTCCTGTAGCTCCTACAAATATAGCAGAAACGCACATGTAAATTTCTAGGCTTCAAAACAGACTTGCATGTTGCTGACTGTTCAGAGTGGAAAAAATATTAAAAAAAAAAAATTCATGAGCTGTAACCCATGATTTATAAATGCAAGTTTTTATCATAAAGAATGTGTTTTAAAGTATTTATTAATAGCTTATTGTTTATTTTCATTTTAAATGTTCCATTTATACTTGTTTAGTAAACTCTGTTACATGCTTTAGTAATTTTTATTAGTTGCTTTTTTCATCTCTAGTTTTAGTAAATGTACTTCAACTTCAACTGATACTTCAATTTCATTGTAGTCTTATTTTAAAGAAAACTGTTTTATTTACATTTAACACACACATACATACCTACATACATGTATGTATACACACATTATATATATGTGTGTGTGTGTGTGTGTGTGTATATATATATATATATATACATGTTATTGTGACTTTCATATTATACAGTATATTGTATTGTACATATTGTGAATTATTTAATGAAATACCTAATGTTTAAATAAGGATAACCTTTTTACTTAAAGCTGCTAAAACGTCCGTCGACAATCTAAATCAATGCAATGGCATACCTATTACAATCATAATGTAATATTTTTGATGTCCTATGGGACTTCAGTCCGCTTTGTTCTCGACATCAAGCTCTTTTCATCTGGCCGAAAAATAAATTCTTCTAACCTTCTGACTTTATATAGTAATGCGGCCCGAGAGAAGGTTTACTGTATCAGCCATGTGTAGATCCTCTGGATCGCCGTAATGCTATTCTACTTTCAAGACATGAATTCTGTTTAGAAATAATAAAAAATATTACCTTCTGGATCCTTTTCAAAGCCATCAGATCTCCGCTTCTTTTCTCCGCCTGAGGATGTGAAGGAAACAACGATGAGAGGGCGGACATGAGGGGAGGTTACTTCAAAATAAAAGTCCTTGTAACCTGTCATGGACCTGTGCTCAAATACCAAAATAAAACGATGTGTGGGACGGTTCGTTCTGTAAGGTTCAGGATGCTTATTATTTAGACTTTATTCAGAATTACCATGACTTTAAATAATAATTTATGAATTATAAATTCAAGCACACAGACGCTTCTCTTCATTAAAAATTCAGATGGACGTGCACACCTCTCTTTTTAAAGGAATTGGGTCATTGGACATTGTTAACTAGTAAGAGGTATTCATATATCTTGCACTAGGTGTGTGTATGTAATACATTTACCAGAAAATGGTAAATAAATACACTATGAAGTGATTAAAAACCCCTGCCAAATGAATGCATGTAAATATAGCCCCAAATGTATTAAGCAGAAAGGGAAGGGGACTGGAAGGGCAGAGTGTTTAGTGGATGGGTGGTGAGGGATTACTGTAATTCATTTTTGATGCAGGATGCAGATGTTCTGTGTGCTAATCGCAAATTAGAGCTAATCCCAATAAACAACATATCAGACAGAATTACTGGCTGCATCATCTGTGGTGGGCTCCACTTCACTGTGGTGTGTGAGTTACATGTTT
>JAHKKF010535682.1:4053-18896 GCA_019740295.1 Labeo calbasu | reverse complement strand
CCACAGCCACCTCTATCTGCCACGTCACCCACAGCACCACCCACTCGTTCTGCCTCACCGGAGTTCTGATTGCGAGCACCTGACGCTCGTTACCACGCACTATAAATAGACTGCTCCTTCATTCAGTGTTTGTCTGGTCTACCGTTCACTACCCTGATGCTAGCTCCAGACCCTTTTCTGCTCAGAACCTCCGGTGTGTGCTCCAGCTGCTCTCCATTGCTCCCAAGACTGCCTTCGGACACTTTATATCAGGAAAGTCAACTCAACCAATCTGCTGTTACTATATCATGCAATTTGCCTCTCAAACAATCTGTTAATAAACATCATATCATTCTGTTTTACTTCCTTCTCTGGTCTCATCCTTGTGCAAGCGTGACAATCTGAACAAGAATAATGATCAACATAAACATATACTGTTTAAATACTAATAAAGTGGGGTTATTTAGGCTTTTATCAGTGTTTTATAAGAAAAATCTGACTCAATATAACATTGCGACTACAGTAAAAACACTTATTGTTCTAAAAACACAGATTTGTCAGCATTATCAGACTTGAGGATGTTAGAATAAACCCAAAACACACATGATCGTTGTCATGTGGTGAATCTGGCCAATCGTGAAACAGCCATGTGGTCATCAGGGCTCCTGCAGCCGCTCTGAAGAAACTGCGCCGGCTGAGTACCGCTATTGCGGTACTTTGATGGCACACGTGACAGTCACGAGGCGTCGGCGCCGCCTCATGTCGGACAAAATTTCGAACCGACATGCACTGCTTCAAGTCAGAATTTGATCGAGCTGCGCAGCGCTGCGTTAAGTCGAACACACCTAAGGATTAAGGAAATCACATGACAAGAACATGAAACATGGCTAAATATCAAAACAAAAGACAAGAAAACCTAAACAAGAAACAAAACCCCAAAACCAGCATGACACCCTTATAGTGTAACAGCTTTGGTGTCTAGATGAGCATGAGTATGTTTATACTCCCTGAGCCATATGTTACCGTTTTTTACTTACTAAAAGTTGTAGGCTACTCAAGGCACTCTCAATTATATGCTGAATCTTCAGACCAAGTTTGCAAAACTGGGTAACACTTCAGAATTCTGTTCCATCATTAATGAATAACTACACAGGAATAAATGACTAATCCACTATTAACATTATAGTAACTACTTTTAACTAACAAGAAACTCTGTTTGAAGGAATTACTAATTTTTTGGATCAGTATTCTAAAGTGAAGATCTCGATAACTTCCTAGTAATGGCTGAAGTCATTAAAAACTATTGAGGTTTTTGTTCTGGATAGTAATACTTCCGATGGCTTTGGTAACACTTGAGTCATTACTAGTGGGTTACTATGATCTTCCCTTTAGAATACTGATCCAGATAGTAATTCCTTTGGAAGGATGTGGTAACACTTGAGTCATTACTATCCAAAACCTTACATATACCTCAAAAGCTTACAATGATTTCAGTCATTACTAGAGAGTTATCATGATCTTTACTTTAGAATTAATTATACATTTTGCATAATTCACATTAATTATAAACCTGTATATAGTAGTTATATAGTATTAGTAGTTCTCCAGGAGATATGGAAAAAAAAGAGTAGTCACTAAAAAGTGTTTCGTTAAAAATAACCCAACTAGTAACCCAACTATGGGTTACCCATCTGTGGGTTATTTTAGCCCAAAGAATTGGGTTTAAAATCCAGTTGGGTTGATTATTTATATTTATTAATTCACATCAGTTTTTTTTTTTTTTTTTACAAAATTACTTTAAAACTACATAAAACTACTTTGTTTTCAAATACAGATTTTTTTTATTGAAATATGCAAATAATACATTTTAAACAAATTTTATACTGGGTATAGTAAATTTATACTGTAAATGTATACATAATACACACACAATACATCGCACAGGACTCCCTCTCTGGCCACAATATACCAAAATATACTTTCATCACACAATATTTTTATCTGGTAAACGGAACTAAAAACAATTTAAACAATTTAACAAGTGAAAGTGTGAAATGCAAAATGTTCTATTTAGCAACAAAAGCATTAAATCTCTTTGGTCTTCTTCGCCTGCACCAACAACTCCATTACCTTCTTCCTCTTTCAAGCCATGTGCCTCAGTTTGGTTTGCCGGTCTTCTTCTGAAAACAAGACAATAATTTTTTACGTGTCTATGTGCTTCTTGATTTAAGAATTTTTAGATATTTGGACTAGAAACAATACAAAAACTCCAAGTAGGAAAATATTTTTTGCAGTGCACCATTCAAGGATAAACACCTTTATATGATTAAAAGACGTTTGAGCGACAGCTACAGTCTACAATCAACAAGGATTGTTGAGTGATACTAGTATTACCGTACATTAAACGGTATGCTTTACTTGTAGGTCAAACAGTACTCAAATCGACTTCATGTCAGGGTAATAGCTTACTGATATGTGAGACAAATGTTGAGGTTGAGTCTGAGGAGCATTTTGCAAAGGGTAGCGAACTAATGTAGCGATAACATAACTTACAATTTTCATAGCCATCACAACAGCAGCCTCACACAAAACATTTTCAAACTATTTTAATTTAGTTTTAGTTTAAAAAAAAAAAAAACCTCCTCTTCATAACATAAGGATCACATCCAACATATGTTTTTCTGTTTATACCTTTCTCTTGTAATAGTGTCTAAACCAGTACAGTAAAGACTTTCCTCCATCTCATCCATTCTGCTTTTTCAGTCACTCCTGAAACTTTGCTGCATTTGCAGGGTTTTTGGCTATTGGTCCACGTAAAGCGAAGTTTTATTCAAATTCCAAACTAATTATTGTCACATTGTGAGACCAGAAACAGATTAGGTGCAAACCAACAGGGAGTTTTACTGACAAAGATGATATTTTGGAGTGTAAGTAAGAGTTGAGCAAATAGGATGCTTATCAATGTTCATGCACAAGTTGAGTTGATGAAATGAGTCCGTGGGGGAATAAAACAAGGAATCCAGGGAGTTAGCAGGAGAGTCCGGTTGTGAGAACGAGGAGAGGTCTGGAGCTAGCATCAAGGTGTGAATGGTAGACTAGATTATGAGATACTGAAGTGGAATCAGGTGATGGCAATCTGTACTCAGGTGACTGGGATCGCGTGTGTTGTGATGTAGATGGTGGGGGTGACTGTGGTGAATGCCTGACATTACCCCCTCCTCCAGGGGCGGCTCCCAACGCCCTAACACGACACCAAGGACGACCACGACTGCGATGAGCAGGACGATCCAGGTGGCTCTGATGGAATTCGAACAGGAGGGCTTGATCAAGTACATCCTCTCTGGCAATCCAGGATCGCTCTTCTGGTCCATATCCCTCCCAGTCCCTCCTCGGCGCCGTGAATCCAGGATCTCATGGACCGTGTAGATGGAGGGTTGGTCCAAGACTTCGGGAGGAGGGGGTTCAGGTTCAGCTCCGGTGGTGTCTGTGGCAGAGGGAGAGAATGGCTTAAGGAGTGATACATGAAAGGTGGGGTGAATGTGGTACCTGGGTGGGAGCTGAAGCTGGTATGTTACATTGTTGATCTGTCTCAGGATCTTGAATGGACCTATGTAGCAGGGACTCGGAGGCGCGGGTCACGGGTGGACAAGCAGACTTGGTCCCCAGGTTGGTATTGGGGGGCCTCTCTTCTTCTAGTGTCGGCGAACCTCTTATGATGACGGACTGCCCGCTGGAGATGATGGTGAGCTGAGTCCCACTCTCTCTCGCTTGCTCAGAACCAGTGGTCAGCAGCTGGAACATTCGAGGGCTCCTCCATCCAGGGAAACAGCGGTGGCTGATAACCGAGTACGCACCGGAAGGGTGTTAGGCCAGTGGTAACTTGGCGGAGGGAATTCTGCGCGTACTCGGCCCACGGGAGGAACCTACTCCAGCTGTGTTGATCTCCTTGGCAGTATGACCAGAGGTAACGCCCAAGCTCTTGGATCTTTCTCTCAGTCTGGCTGTTTGTCTGTGGGTGATAACCAGAAGATAGATTAACAGAGATACCAAGGAGCTTGAAGAAGGCCTTCCAAACATGGGAGATGAATTGAGGACCCCGGTCCAGCACAATCTCTTTGGGTAACCCAAAGATGCGGAAGACATGCTGGAACAGATGTTCGGCGGTTTCAAAGGCTGTAGGTAGTCCCTTTAACGGAATAAGTTTACAAAATTTGGAGAATCTGCCTGGATGTCCATAGCCCGGAGATTTATTAACAGTGCCCAGAACGTTTTGACGTTGGGAGCAAGGCACGTAGATCTTTCCTTGTAGGCACTCCGACAAAGCAGGCTCCTGGAGGGTGGCGTTACGGATGTCCTCCTGGTGGTATAATTTTACATTCAGGGCGTCAGCTTTTACATTCTTCGTACCTGGCAGTAAGTGATCTTAAAGTTGAATCAAGTTAGGAAGAGGGCCCACCGGGCTTGCCTGGGGCTCAAGCGTTTAGCTTCTCATAGGTATTGGAGATTCTTGTGGTCTGTGATGATGGAAAACTGATGTGTAGCACCCTCCAGGCAATGATGCCACTCCTCCAGGGCTAACTTGATTTCCTACATCGTAGTTCTGCTCCGCCAGAGATAGCTTGCGAGACAAAAATGCACAGGGATGGAGGAGAGGAGGCTCACGGCTTGCGACAGCACCGCTCCTACTCCGGTGGTGGAAGCGTCGACCTCTACCGTAAAGGGGAGGTCCGGATCTGGGTGACGTAGTAGAGGAGCGGTGCAGAAGATGGTCTTGAGCCGTTGGAACTCTTCATGGGCAACGGGGTTCCAGATGAGATGCTTGGGTTTACCCCTCAGGAGGGAGGTCAGCAGAGCAGTAATCACACTGTAATTCTGGAAGAATCGGCGATAGAAGTTTGAGAATCCCAGGAAACGTTGTAGTTCCTTCACTGTGTTGGGTGTGGGCCATTCCTGTATGGCTTGAACTTTCCCCTGGTCCATTTGTACAGCTTCTGCGCTGATAACATATCCAAGGAATTGGACAGAAGGTTGATGAAACTCACATTTCCCCAGCTTTAGGTAGAGGCTGTGCTCTCAGAGTCTCTGAAGGACCTGCTGGACATGCTGGCGATGGTCAGCCAGGTTCTGAGAGTAAATGAGGATGTTGGTACTGAATGGATCGAGGGAGAGACAAGTTAGATAGACACTGATCATAGCATTGTTTGTTCCATCGGGTAATATCACAGGGATCCCAGCGGAGTTTGGAGCTGATTTAAGCATTCTTGAGAAATGAAGTTGCCGGAGAAACCTGAATCAGCCAAAGCAGAGACAGAAATAGATTGTTCTGAGGTATGGAGAGTAACTGGTATTTGGGTTAGATCATTTATTTCAACTTCAGATTAAGTGGTACTCACCATGGGGCGTGGGGGTTTGACGGGGTAGTTATAAAGTGGCCATTATTGCCGCAGTACAAACATAATCCAGACGATAAACGGCAATTCCTTTCAGTGCGAGTGAGATGGGTTTAGTCTACTTGTATAGGTTCTGGTACTGGTAGGCAGGCAGCCGCCAACGTGGACTGAGGAGCGGTTACTGGTGGCTGGCAGGCGGCTAGATGCTGTGAAACTCAGGTTGTATATTGTAGAAGGGATTCCAGTCTGATGATCATTATACAATGCTGTGGTGGCGCAAATATCCAAGCTGAGTCCTTGACGGTAAGCACTGAGGAGTGCTACCTCATTTCAGCCGCTAGCCGCTGCCAGCATGTGAAAGTGGATGGTGTATTCATGGACCGAAGAAGAGCCTTGGCGGAGACGAAACTGCTGATCGGAAGTGATGAGCGTGCTGGTAGCTGTACTGAAAACTTCAGAAACATGGTTTGTTAACTGTTCAAAAGAGTTGATAATATTGTTATTGGTATTCCAAATGGCTTGAAGGGCCTTACCAGAATTGTTGTTGGTATTCCAAATGGCATTGAAGGGCCTTACCAGAAAGGAGGGAAATGAGGAATATGACTTTGGAGCTTTCCATTGGGAAACGCTGTGGATGCATCTGGATGTAAAGATCGACTTGGAGCAAAAAAACACTATACTCAGCCGAGTCTCCCGAGAATGTTACCGCCATGGCCATGGGACTTCCTGAGACATATGTTGGCGTTGGTGCAGGTAACAAAGACGCCTTGAGGGCATTCATCAAATCCGTGAAGGGGTCGGGTGCAGCAGGTGCTCTGGTGCTCATATTCTGTTTTGGTCTGGCCTTCTGTCACGTTGTTGCAAGGATGAGACCAGAAACAGAGATTAGGTGCAAACCAACAGGGAGTTTTATTGACAAAGATGATATTTTGGAGTGCAAGTAAGAGTTGAGCAAATAGGATGCTTATCTGAATGTTCATGCACAAGTTGAGTTGATGAAATGAGTCTGAGGGAAATGAAACAAGGAATCCAGGTAGTTAGCTGGTGAATCCAGTTGTGAGAATGAGGAGAGGTCTGGAGCTAGTATCAGGGTGTGAACGGTAGACCAGAGATATTGAATGCTGAGGGCTTATATATGGAGGGGCAAAGTGGAATCAGGTGATGGCAATCAGTACTCAGGTGACTGGAGTCGTGTGTGCTGTGACGTAGATGGTGGGGGTGGCTGTGGTGAATGCCTGACAATTATAGCCTAGAAAGTGAGCAAATAGCACTTCCATATAGTCACTAAAAAGCTGTCACTCACTTCAATTTATTGCAATCTCTCAATGTTACATCATAATCAGTGAAACTCTCGAAACTACAAATATAATATCTTACACTGTGTCTACGTGTGGCATTTAGCATTGAATTATCACTCTCTCACCCTGTATCTATTTATATATTTCTTTATTAATATCTTAATATTATTATATCTTTTCTTAACCATTTGCACACACAAGCATTATCCAGCTCTGCTCCTGACCACAGATGGAAGTTTACAAGCCACTTTTTCCTGCGCTTTTCAGTCAGTTTCCTGCCTTTCCACCCTTATGAACAGCAAATTTTCATACATGATAAAAGCTCCTTGTGGTTTCTCGGTGTACTGTCAGTGGAGTTGGGATCCATGTGCAGCTTTATTAAGTCACAATCCAAATCAGACAGGTAATGATCAATCAACAGCGTAAGGGACAATGTAGGCAAGGCAAAATCATACACAGAGTCCAGGCAAAAGGTCAGGGCAGGCAGCAGACAGGGTACAGAGTAAATCCACAAGGCAGGCAGGGTCAAAAGGCAGGCAGCAGAACGATCTGCAGAGAATCAACAGTCCAGGTTGGCAACAATGAAACAAACAGGAGAGAACGCTCAGAAATGTCAGCAATAGCAAAACAAGACTTCGCGAAGAGGGTAGGGAGAGCACTGCTTAAATAGTCTGAGAAAATGGCCGACACCTGAGCAGGTGATCAGCCCCAGGCACGGGGTTATGGGAAATGGAGTCCGAGAAGTCAGTTAGTATTCAGGTGACGATTCCCTCTGGAGGTGATTGGAGGGAGCCACAGAGGCTTGATTTGTGACACTCGGTTTGACCAATTTAAGCATCCATAAACAATGCAAAACATAGGCAGTTTCTGCTAGTGATTCCTATGGATCACTTCCTGCCCTCCAGCTGCATTTTGCATGTGCAAACAACCTATTGTTGGAAGTCATAATTGAAATTGAAAACCTATATTTATCACTAATTTAAATAGTTTACTGTTGCAATTTTTCCTTCACGAAAGAATCCATTGTCTAAAACATAGTAAAAACACATGTAGTACAACACATTTAAAAAACATGCAAATCTGTCATAGCTTCATAAGAGCAATAGCTGTGATTAGAGGCTATTCTAATAGATACATAACAATAGTCAATATGAATAAACCATAAAAACACTTTTAGTGTTATTACAAATAGTGCTGATCGCTTTCCAAACATAGTTTTGACCAGCAGGCATCACCGTTTTGTCACAAACAATTGGAAGCAGTGAATCATTTAACGTAGCAATTGGTTTATTGATTCAAAGCTTTGAAAAGCTTAGTTTTTTCTTCGAACGTCCTATGCAGAACCGGACACTTTTTAGACTTGTTTTAAAACAGAGAATTCACCGAATTTGAGCACTTCTCACTGGACTAAGCTTGCCTGGGCTGCCGCTGTGCTACATATTGGACCGACAAGTAAAATAGTCCAACTGAACACTACTGTCTCGTTTAGCATTCACCGTTTCTCATATATAATTTTGACAATCACTTTCAGTGGCATACTCAAGTTTAAAGTATACTTAAGTAGGCCTACATTTCACCACACATTATAACACGTTAACTTTGGGTAACTGTAATATATCTCTGAACTGTTTCGCTAGTAGTTTACTTTATTACTGCGATCTAATTGGGACAGCTAACTTATTCATTTAAAATCGAGCTTCAAATAAAAAATAAAACATTAAATTTTTGAGTGGATTTAACGTTTCTTTACATATTAATTATGATGTTATAAGAGTTATATTAAAACCGAAATTACTTACCTAATAATGATGCAGCAGCAGCGTCTTCTGTTGCCTGACTTGTCATCCGTTAAAATTTAAACTGTTGCCGCCGGAACCAATTTAATCCAACGCTGGGTTATTACTAAAAATAACCCAACAATATTTACAAAATATCCTAACGTTTTATAAAATAATCCAACTTAGTGACCCAATATGTGTAACCCATTGGTTGGGTTAAAAAACAAACAAACAAACAAAAAACAATGTTTTTGCTGTGTAGTTACTGATAAGCTAAGTGAACTACCACTTTTACTGAGCACTATTACTTACTGATTCGTTAGTCAGAATTTATTGTTAGTTAATAGTAGTTACTATAATGTTAATAGTGCATTAGTCATTTTTTTCCAGTATTCTAAAGTGTTACCCAAAACTGCAATCACATTATCTGCTTTACACTCAGTTTGCAATTGTAAAACAAGCTTTTTGTAGTTGTATACAATCATTTGATGTTTGTATGTAGAGTTTCTGTGCAAAACACCTTTTCAGAAAGTTTCAGTTCTGCATTTCACGACTGTATATATCTGCATTAGTGTGTTAGAAGTTGTTTAGAGCAGTCAACTTGTTGGTGAATGTCTTTTTAAAAAAAGTCATGTCAACCCAAACATATACAGATAAATCAACGATTAACATGTTACAGTTAATGCCTGGTATTAACAGATTGTTTCAGTTCAGTTTCAGAAAAAAAGTGTAAAAGCTCAGTGGAAATCTGAGCAATGATGGCACAATAATAACTGTTTTAAGGATAAAATATTATTGTGATATTCACATATTGACATTCTCATATGACATTATCATATTATGATATTTTAATCTTTAGTCTTCATCTTTTATGAAAAATAGAAAGTGCAAATCAACTAAAAATAGAATTTACCCAATATCAAAGTGAGAAGTGAAGGTCTTGGCATTGCAATGCTTGAGTTCTTTCAAAATGCGCATAAGACTGTACTTCCTTTTTAGTCAGAGCTCTCAAGTTTCAGCAAAAGTTTGGAGTGAGATTACTGTTAGGGGAGGAGCCATTCAAATATTTACAGCAGTAGGGGCCCCTCAGCCCCATGCAATTCTCTCAAGTTTTTGCTAGAAGTTCAATTGTATCTATTGTTCACAATTGACCAGCAAAAAATAGAAATTATGACAACTGGTAAATCTGATAAAAGTCAAATTCACACAAATAAAATAAAATGTTTTATATATTTCAAAAATACTAATGTATCAAAAAAAAAAAAAAAAAAAGAAATTTGGCCCGAAACGAGCCAGCTGAACAGCAGTGCTCAGTGCACATACAGTAAGATTGCAGAACTTGCTCTGAGCCTGTATGTCAATCTGTGTGTGTGTGTGTGTGTGTGTGTGTGTGTGTGTGTGTATGACAGAGAGATACAGAGAGTACGCATTTCAGCTTATGAATGGCATTTTGTATTGCAAGTGTTTGTTGCACATTTTGATGTCTTGATGACAGTGGTAGGTGCTCAAACTTAACTAGAGTAACTAGTACTGGAATTATGTCATTTAATTACAAAATAAATGTAACTGATCCGTTACGATTACTGAGAACAATGTATAGTTAAATTAGTTATTTATGAAAATGTTAACAATCACAAAGGGGGTTACATCTGAATATTTTCACAAACAGATTTGATTGACTTTTTTCCCAAATTGTACTGACTGACTCTAAAATAAGAGACACCAATGTATTTGGGGATTCCTGCTGTTCTGTTGAATCGCCTGCNATTATTACAAAATGCAGCAACCAGACTGTTGACTGTGACCAAGAAACAGGGTAGTGTTTCCCCAGGACTAACCTCGCTGCATTAGCTGCCGGTTAATTTTAGAGTCCAATTTAAGGTTTTACTATATGTTTTTTAAAGCCCTGCATGGTCTAGCACCTGAATACATTTCAGACATGATCCAGTTTTATTCTACAACACAGCCATTGAGGTCATCTCAAAAATTCCTAGTAAAGTTTCCTAAATACTGTTTAAAGTCCAAAGGAGACGTGAATGTGTGAGACYTGAGAGCCCTGCAATAAGTGACAAAAGCTGATAATACCTGGGTAAGAATGGAAATGTACAGACTCTTAAAACAAATGTGTTAAAAACAACACATATTGAGTTAAATTCACATATTCACATATTGAGTGTGGTCACGGACAACACATAGCAAGTTAAATTCAACACACTATATGTGTCAAAAAGATGTGTGTCACAAATGTGTCAGTTTAGTAAAGACATTATTGTGATGTTTTCAAAACAGTATGTACATTTTAAAATAAAAGATCTGTTAATAATTTAGATATTTTATTATGAAATCACAGAAATAACCAATGTGTTCATTTAACTGTTTTATTACAGTATGTTGAATATAAAACTGTTAAACAAGAATATTAAAACATTTAAAAACTTGTTAAACAAGCACTTGAATACATTTTTCTTTTAAAAACATAATTATTAAATGCCTTGTCTGCAAGTTAATTACCAACAATTTCTCAAATTGTTCTCATGTACTCCAACATGCTCTTACAAACAGGAATATACTTAGTACAATGATATAGTATATATGATACTTATGTGATACTTAATTCTTCGCCATAATTACATACTGGGCTCCATGTCGAAGTGAATCAATGGAAGGCAGCTGAGTTGACATCAAGGACCCTTTCATGGACACACAGAGAGAACGTAGTAGCTAGACAACAAACAAGTGACTAATTCTGAGTGGTGACATCACGTCACTCATTTGTGAGGTTGTGGTGTAGCCAACCCTGCTCCTGGAGGACTCCCATCCTGCAGTTTAGCTCCAACTCTAATCAAAGAGGCTAATTTAGATGTTCATGAATTCTATGGATTGTGTGAAAATAACAGGCATGTGTGCTGGACAAGGGCTGGAACTGAAGTTTTTAGAAAGGGAGCAGGGTTGGGCACTGCTGCTCTAATTGGCGTTAATCAGCTCCTTCCAGACACTGCAATGACACCATTACTGTGGTAAAATGCATGTTTCTTCATTGATTGATGGAAAATGCGATAAAACTAATGTCCCTTGAAATGTTCTTCTTCTTTTTGTAACAAAGGGAAATGACAAAAAAAACAAATGATTACTGCAACTAAAATTTAAACTGTTTAACTGTGAGGTATGAGATATATAGTACTCCGAAATGAAGTTCAGTGTGAAATGCTGAAGTCGCTGTATTGATTCTAAGAACAGCTCTTTTTAGACAAACAACTTAACAGCTGTGAGAAAGATTTGAGGAAGTTTCATTTTACACAAGCATAGATGCTGCATATCTTGTTATTGTGCAGTGTACAAGCAGATGGTAAGCTGTTTGTTTAAACTTAAAATTAATTATTTAGATACTGTGGAACTTTAAGCTATAAACCAGTGAGCAGTTGTGATAGAAGACATGTAGTGCACAATGACAGTGAAAAATTATTAGTGTGTATACTAATCATAAATGATAGCTTTCAAGTGTTCTTTAATATCAACATTGACATAGTCCTGGTGTGAATCACCTGTTTCCACATTGATTTCATATTTTCACTCTCCTAACTCATTTTTGCCTCATTCTCTCTTTCTGCAGTGTGTGTGAATGCGTGTATTTATGTGTTAGATTAATGTATATATCTTAGATTTATCCAACAAAGTCTTATGTATATTGAAAAGAGATGTGTCTTGTCTTCTGAGCGTAAAAGTTAATGTTTTAAGCTGCCAACCTTGTTACCGTGCTAATAAATAGTGTTTTCACTATATTTGGGCTATTAATATCTATTGCAGAGTTAATGTTATACGGCTTGCTCAATAAATCGCTGGCTGACTCAGTGATAAGCTGTAGAACAGTGATTCTGTCCAAATTCCTTACAAAAACAAAATTAATTCCCTTTGAGCTAAATTGACATGTTTCCCATACACTTTTTGTCTCCTCTTTTTAGCTTTTGGGCCTGCATGCCTGCTGCTCCTCCACCATCATGAGGAGATACGGTAATGTAGTCACATCACACGCTTCTTTTTTTACTTTTCACACTCTTCTTTTTTTTCTTTCCGTTGAGAGTTTCATGTTCTAAGTTGTTTTCCTGCAAAGCCGTGTCTCAGATATGGTCTGTGCACACTTCAAAACTTCAAACAGCATACATGACTCTGCACCCAGCAATGAAGAGATGAAGCAGTTTGTTGAATAGTTGAGTTTACTGAGTCTTAGTTTTACTGCTCAGACTTATATACACAATAACGTCCCATACACCTTGAATTTCCATACAATTCCCTCTTATCTCTTATTCAAAGACAAACATCCTTTGAAACACACATCATAAGACTAAACACACATAATATTAATATAAATGACTAATCAGTGTTATCAGTGAAATGACTATATGGTTGAAATAAATAATATAAATTATTATATGGTTAAATCAAATAATAAAATTAATAAATGATTATAAATGAATGGATGAATAAATGAATATAAAAAAGCAAGTAAAACAGAACATAAATGTATGGTTGGATTCTTTAAACAACACATAGTTTGCATTTGAGGATCCTTAGAGCCTTCATCTTTAATATAATAATAACTGCTGTGACTGGGCAACATCTTTACATATAAAAACTCATTACGTGTGGACTCTTTTAAAAACTTTTACTATTACAGCTGCCTAGATTACATAATCATGATCAGTGTTGAATTTAATGTAGCCAAGTGGAGAAAATTAACAAAACTTAATGTTAAGCATAAATGGGTTGTGCTGACTTGTGAGCAGACGAGACCTCTATAGTAGACTTGTGAGCAGACGAGACCGCTGGCGTAGGCGAGGGATCAGATGTGACCTCGGGTTCAGATTCGTGAACAGACGTAATCTCAGGAGCACAGTGTGCAGCCCACACACACCAAATAGCAACCGCCATTAAGGGAAGAGCAGCTGCGGATGGCAGGATCTCTTTACTGGCCATCATGATCGTGGGGGACGAGACATGGTGAGGCTCTGCGCCGTCAGAAGAAATGTGACTTGGCTCTGGACGGTCTGACGAGTGGTGACTTGACCCTGGGCCGCCGGGCGGGACGTGACCTGACCCGGCCGTGACGTGACCTGACCCTGGGCCATCAGGCGGGACGTGACTTGACTCTGGGACAGCCGCAATCCCTTGACTCGGCTCGTGAAGATCAGCTGTGACTTGACTTGACTCAGGAAGTACCGTTCTGATTATACTTGATGCTAGAACCTCAATCTTGACTGTACCTTTCTTAGGAACGGCAGCCTTGACCTTGCTTGACTCAGGAACGGCAGCAGCTTTGGATCGGTTTAGCTCAGGAACTGTGGCTTGAACTTTGCTTGACTCAGAAACCACTTCAGGAAGGATGGCCATGATGGATGCAGACTCAGGAGCAGAAGGTATAACGTGTACAGGCGGTGGCATGGCTGAGCTGGCCTGAGCAGGCTGTGGCTTGGCTGACGTGGCGTTGGTGGGTGCTGGCTTGGCTAACGAGGTTTTAATAGGCTGTAGTTTGGCTGACGTGGCGGCCATCTTGTGCAGAGGCTCTGGCGTGGCAGCCATCTTGACCGTGCTTGGCTCAGGAAAGATGGCTGTAACTTGACTTGAGACAGGGGCAACAGCTGTAATTTGACTTGACACTAGAACAGCAGCCGTAACTTGACTAGACTTGGAAACTTGACTTGACTCGGGAAACACAGCTTTAGCTTGACTTGCCTTAGGAACGATAGTTCTGACTTGACTTGACGCAGGAAACTCCGCTCTAACAGCAGCTGTAACTTGATTCGGTTCAGGGGACGCACCTGGAACTTGATTTGACTCAGGAGATACAGCTTTGACTTGACTTGACTCAGGAGTCACAGCTGACACTTGACTTGCTTCGGGGAACGTATCTGTTCCTTGACTTGACTCGGGAAGCGTCGCCGTAACTTGACTTGACTCAGTAAACCCAGCTGCGACATGACTTGCCTTAGACGATACAGCTGCAGCTTGACTTGATTCTGGAACAACAGCTGTAGCTTGACTTGACACTGGGACCATAGCTGTAACTTGACGCAGGAAACGCAGCTGTCATTTGGCTTGACTCAGGAAATGTGGCTGCAACTTGACTCGACTCAGGAAGTGCAGCTGCAAAGTGATTAAACTCAGGAAAGGCAGCTGAAACTGGACTTGCCTCAGAAGACACGCGGCAGCTCGACTAGACTGAGGAACGACAGCCGTGACTTGACTCAGCCGCTTGACTTGACTTAGAAGATACAGCTTTAACTTGACTAGACTCTGGAACAACAGTTTCAACTTGACTGGACTCAGGAAACGCAGCCTTCAATTGCCTAGAATCAGAGAATGCATCAGAAACTTGACTAGACTCTGAAACTTGACTGGCCATA
>JAHKKF010535681.1:31180-47060 GCA_019740295.1 Labeo calbasu | reverse complement strand
GTGTGTTTGCGCACACTTGGCGAATAAAGCTAATTCTGATTCTGATTCTGGTTTTGTGGCCAGGGTCACAAATATATTAGAATTAGACATCATTAAAAACATAATCTAATTTAGAAAGGGTTTAAAATATAGATGTTTAAAACCAACATACAAAACCATTGCTGACCATTTTTACAGAAAAGTGCTTCTGACAACTTGCTTGTGAGCTGATTAAACTGAAAGTCTATTTTATTTGATACACATCTTGCACCAGATCGAATTTAGGAGTCAATAATGAAGCTGTAATTATATTATAATATCTATATTAATCTGTAATAGTGTCAATCACGGTGGTATTTAAAAGAAATACATCATGTAAAACACATTTTCATACTGTTCTTTTCAAAAACCACCAATTACATCCTAAATGGAACACAACCACATGACCTCATGGCCTGAATGGAGACTGAAGACCGATGGATCGCTTCCTGTACAAGAATCCGTTCCGCGTTTTGCAGAAATTCTGTGCGTGGAAAAAAAAAGTCGCCTCACCTGCTGAGCGCTCCAACATATCACTCCGCAGGGTCAGTTTATATTATTTTTATTTTGCACTGGCGTTTGTAAAGCCGCCATTATGTGATTTAAAAATACATGCTAGCGTTATTATGAAGAATAACGGTATTAACCTTTGTATGGGAGAGTGTCGTTCCTCTGAGTGCCGTGCTTAGTGTTGTGGCACTATTTAGCATGGTGTCGCTCGCAGGGCGTGATTCGGTTACACTCAAATATGGCTACCATGGAGTCAGAGCTACAACTTTAATATTTGTACTAATGCAGAAATGTAACGTTTTACGTCATTCTCCGTTTAGCAGTCGCGTCTAATAATCGTTTTTTGCGTGTGCAAATTGTGAATAGCCAGGCAAGGAGATCATCTCGATGTGTTTAGCGTTAATAAAGTATTGCTCGAAATTGCAGCTTGCTCCGCGAGCTGATCGAAATCGTCAGGATTGAAAGCTTGAAAGCGAGATCTGCTTTCGGTTTTCCCTCATTTGAGGATATTTCTGCCTGTATTTTCCCGAATGTGGCCAGAGCTCGGCTCCTGTCATCGCCTCGCAGGAGCTCAGATAGCGGTCGGTATGGCTTGTTTTCGGATGAGGGATGTAACCCGCGAGGATTTGGCGATGTGGGATGAAGCGGAATAAAGAAAAGTGATCCGTTCAAACCGAAGGAAAGCGGCCGCTTTCTGCCTATGGATTAAACATTGTAGATTTTCCGGATCTAAAAGTGGATTTTACTGGAGTACGTGTACAGTATCGCAGAAGATATCGCTTTGTCACGCTGGCTTATTTTCCTGAGGAATAGTGGTGTATTCCTCCCCAACCCCCCAGCGCCACAAACACTAAACAAAAGTACTATATGTCACGTATATGACGGTTCTTGTCATGAAGGAAATAAATAAAAATTGCTAGGGTCGAAGAGGTAAGTAAATATCGATCGACGAGTGTGTTGTGTGTGTTTCTCGTCATCATTTGCGAGCGCTTTTGTCGTTTCTGTCGCCTTTCTGCACGCGAACACTTCGTTTCGACCGAGTGTGCAGCTTTTCTTCATCTTACATTCACGCTAACCTCCTTGTTTGCTGTAAAACCATCAAAATACGCTTAAAACGCCCTGCATCTTTACTGTCCGCTGCCTTTAATGGGCCGTTATATGATTCCCGCTTGGATAGGCGACTCCAGGCTTGAGTAATGTTTCCAAGTTAATCAGCCGGGCTGCAAGGCCTCTACTGTATCCACTTATAGCCTTTCCTGCGCATTTACAGTCGTATTTCCACTCTAACACCTCACATCTAAGTTGACATCACTTTACACGCGATTATTATCCTAAATGTTGAGTCTTTGGACAGCAGCGATACTTGGCGTGCAGGTAGGTTTAGCCTTTGGACTCCCTAAAGAGTTCAAATACGTCTCTCTCCTTCAAAGTAGCCGGCTTGTTCTTGTTTTTCTGTTTTATGGAAAGTACTAAGTATTTGAAACGTTGGAGTGTTTCATGGCATGATGGTATCATTGGTACCCTGCGTACGTAAGGCTCCGAAACACAAAGCTCTGGAGACAACTGAACAAAGGCAAAAAGCTGGACATGCCCCCTCATGTGAAGAAGCACTTGCTTTGTGTGCTTCTGTTGTTTCACTAAGGCTGTCCCTCTGGTTCCTGCATGTGTTGTGAGATCAAATCATTTCCAGTATATCTTTTTGTGAGGTATGCATTGCAAGTACAGTGTTCAGAAGTATTCATGCATTTGATTGACCCACTGTCTAGTTAACTTCAAAAGAAGTCCTGTATACAAAAGAAGTTATACAATGTTCCTTCATCTTTGCATACATAGATGGAGATATCAGAGGCCCAAATGGACCTCACCGGAAAATGTAGGTACAAATTGTAAATGTGTTGTGGTCAAGAGTCTATTTTTTCTTTTAATTGAGCTTACCCTTAGATTTAGCATTGTTGGTGTAAGTTGATGTAGTTAAGTTGATTTGAGTATTATATGAAATAACTTGTTACTTGAATTTAACCATTTAGGTTAGATGTTACCACGCTGAGTACATTTTATGCTGTTTTTACAGTATTTTATAGAGTTTATGTAGATTAATATTGAACCCAATGGGAAATTCAGGTGCAAAATGTCAGCAAAATCAAGTTTAGACAGCAAAGATATGCAAATATACATAACGCATTTAAAACCCAAATATATCATGTGAATGCTTTAGCTGGTGCTGCTACCTTGTTGTGAGTTAGAAAACCCTGTTTATAATCAATGTCACTACATCTGAGCTGAAACTTACGTGAAAACTTTAAATTGCATGCATGTAGAGATACAAAATGTGCAAATTATGTTGTAAAATAAATCAAAAGATATTGATAATTGTGACCCTGGACCACAATAACCAGTCATAAGTAGCACTCTTATATTTGTAGCAATAGCCAACAATACACTGTATGGGTCATAATTAACGATTTTTCTTTTATGCCAAAAATCATTAGGATATTTTGTAAATTTCCTACTGTAAATATATATCGACACTTACTAATCACTAATTTTTGATTAGTAATATGCATTGGTAAGAACTTAATTTGGACAACTTTAAAGGTGATTTTCTCAAAATTCCCAAATATTGTCCTATCCTAACAAACCAGACATCAATAGAAAGCTTATTTTTTTCAGATAAAAATCTCAGTTTAAAAAAAAAAAATACTCTTATGACTGGTTTTGTGGTGCAGGGTCACAACTATGAATCAGAATCATTCTGTAGATGCAGTGCTACTGTTTAATTGAATGAACAGAGGGAGATTCAAAGGGTCTGTATTCTTTTAAAACATTTATCTTTTTATTACAAGTAACTTATTTAGTTTTTTAAATGTCTTTTAATACTTCTTGAGAGAGGGACCTCTGCAAGGCTGATGCAGATGTTATCCAAGGCTGATGTTTGCTATGGACTTAGCGGATGTATTGTGTTAGATACATTTTATAAGACACCTTTAACCTTTGTCATTATACTTGAGGTTCATATGCTGAAATTTTCATCTGTTAAAGACGACATGAAAACAGAATTGAAGTTTTGTGACTTTTTAGTTCATGTCTCATTTATTCTAAGTTGACAAAATTAAACATAGCAGATATATACATTTTTTGCCTTTATTATGATAGGTTAGTGTAGAGCAGACAGGAAGCGAAGTTGGAGAATAAGTGGGGGGAGAATCGGGAAGTGCCCTTAAGCTGGGATTCGAACTCGGGACACCCGCAGCACAATGGCACTACATGTTGGCACACTTGTCCGCAAGGCTATCGGTGCCAACGGATATATGTGTTTTTTCTTCTGTGAAAAAGGACTGAAAATATTGATGGGTCATCTTGCACTTAAGGGCGTATACAAATGTTTGTCCAATTAGATGCTCTCGAGAATGATAATGTCCCTCCCCCAAAATCCCCTTTGACTAGCAATAGCATTTAGCAACTTATGCGTATCAGCTGGGATGTAAACTAAAGACTACTGGCTGTTTAAAAATAGGAGACAGTTTCTTCGATTTCTCCTCCCCCAGCTTCCTGTTTCAGTAGGAAATCAGCACGAAAGAAAAAGGCATTGACCAAGCCATTTCATGAGGTCTTACACAGCTACCACAGACAATGTGTACGTACGCACTAATGGCAACGCACACAGCCTCATTGAAGGCTTGACTCATCCATGTGAGGTCTAATTGTTTACTCAAGGCAGGAGACAATGAGAGCAGCCCAGGGAGGGATCCCACGTAGTTCCCGGAAAAGACAGCATCCCGTTGGCAGTGTGCCGTGTCAGCTGAGTGGACAGGTTGGCAGAAGCACCACGCAGAGCAGGCGCAAGGGTCAGCACTGGGGATCCAGCAGAGCAGCGACTAACAATATGCACGACATTCAGAAAGAATACAAAAACATGACGAAACTCAGTCTGTCACCTACAACTGTGTTGTGTTTACTCTTTATTGGAGCATGGAGGCCCATGTAATTCATGCTGTGTTAATGTCACAAGTCAAACATGATAGATAGATGTCCCTTCATATTAAGAACTGAACTTCCCCTTTAAAAGTCACAGAACTGATAATGATTCCAAGTTTTGCTACTTTTAAATTGAGTGTAAAATGTGTAGCTAAAGTGTGTAGCTTTTTGCTCTGGTATCAAACGTAGCTAATAACTAAACGGCATTGTGAGGATTGTTTATATTGGAATTAATAAAGTGTGCTCACACTTGTTTTGACTAATTTTTATGGTGATTCAGTTGTGAGTTGGAGTCCACATTATGAGCAAATCATACAAGCTTATTAAAATATTGTTTTAGTATTAACCTCTGGGTTTATTTTCTCCCTTTGGCGTAAAATCAGAATTAAAACCTCACTGGTTGGAGAGTGTTGTGTTTTAAAGGTGTAAATTTGCCACAAAGCTGGGAAAACTTGCTGCGTTGAAAGCGTTCCTGGAAATGTAGCATTTCAGTCAACTTTATAGCACATAGATTTTTGTGAAACTAATATATTGTACACAATTTTTCTCACAGAATGTCATCAGAGGAGAAAAGTCTAGACCCCTCTGACAAAGGACCCTCACCACCTCCTAGCAGCTCTGGGGCCACTCCCACAGGAAGTCCAGCCCCCACGGATAAGCGGCCCCGGGGCCGCCCTCGTAAGGACGCGTTATCCACGGCAACACCGCCTCCGTCTGTGCCCAGACAGAGAAAGAAGTAAGTTCAATTAAACTTCTAAATTGCTGTCGTTATTGGTTGTGAGTCTAAATGTCTAAAGGGATAGTTCACCCAAAAATGAAAATTCTGTCATTCATTCAACCCGTAAGAACTTTTGTGTTCTTCTTCGGAATGCAAATTTAGAAATTTTTGATAAACTCCAAGAGCTTTTTGCATAGACCGTAATGCAACTACCATGTTCAAGGCGCAAAAAGGTAGTAAGGACATCGTTAAAATAGTCCATGTGACATCAGTGGTTAAGTGTAATTTTAGGAAGCTACAAGAATACTGTTTGTGTTCAAAGAAAACAAGTGTATCAGTCTTTGAAGAGCTTTCACGACAGTACTACGCTTGCATTCCTCTGCTTGTAAACAAGGCGCGGCGCTTCCGGGTGCGTTGCGGCTTGGACGCACGTTGAATGACATGGAAAAGAAGAAATTGTTGAATAAAGTCATTTTTGTTTTCTTTGTGTGCAAAAAGTATTGTTGTAGCTTCATAAAATTAAGGTCGAGCCACTGATGTCATGGACTATTTTAACAATGTCCTTACTACCTTTCTGGGCCTTGAATTTGTCAGTTGCATTGCTGTCTATACAGTATCAGAAAGCTCTCGGATTTCATCAAAAATATCTTAATTTGTGTTCCGAAGATAAACGAAGGTCTTCTGGGTTTGGAACAACATTAAGGTAATTAATGACAGAATTTTCATTTTTTGGTGAACTATCCCTTTACGAATATGGTGATTCTTGGTCATAAAAGTAAAGAATAGTAATAGTGTGATCTTATGAAATTCATCCTGTTGGTCAAACTCTTGAGGCTGTCAATGAAGATGTCACCTCAAAATGCTCACCAACCACGATTCAACTGGTTGCAAGGTTGTGGTTATACTTCAGCAACTTTGTGTCCCATTTTATTTCAAAATGGAGGTCTGTTGGTGTCCATTGGTGGATTGTTTTTGATTTCCAAAACAGTTTTGTTTAAAATTGTATTATTTGTTCCAACATCATGTATATAGAAAACCTTAAAAAGCAAGAGGTTGTTTAAATTAGTAGGTCAGTTATTTTAAGTCAATATATTGATGCCAAAGTGTAGGATAAGCTCTGATTCTACTCATTGGTAATTGAATGAATCATGAAAAGTGGGTGTTTTGTATCAGAATACAGAAAGGTGGTTAAAGCACGAGATTGCTAACGAAGCAGTTTCGGCAACAGAGCAAGTTGTTACTTTTAAATAAAAAAGTTGCTATTTAACTTATATATATGTATATGTATATATATAATAAAATATTTTATTTTATCTATTTAGTTATTTATTTTCTTTTTCATTTCTGCACTTAGTTGACCTTAGCTGTCAACAAAGGCTTAAAGATCATCTTTGGCAAATCTTAAAATTAATGCCCATTTTCATACTGTCGTGATGCCTAAATTGACTTGTAGCCTTTAAATTGATTTTAGTTTGTAGTATTTATTTGTTATTTATTCAGACAAAATTGTAGTTAATCAATATTTGCAAGATTTTCAATATTGGCTATATGCTAAAGATAACATGGAAGAGTTAGCAGTGCAGCACATTGTAGATGTAAAATGAAATAGGATGCACGGTGTCAAGCCATGATGCACTTTCCATTTTTGTTGATTTATACTGAGAACATTCTAGTTTCGATGGACTCCTCATGTCCAATTCATGATAAGCTTTCTTCCTGTGCGACAAGCATTGCGTTTGACCAATTTAGCTTCATGGACTTGTGACAGTTGAGATCTTCTCGTCGGCTCTGATGTGTCTTTCTGGCAGGCAGCTTTGAATGACGGTGCGTTCAATTAACTCCTCTGAGCCTTTTGGCTGTTTAACCATTAGAGTTACTCTAACAGGAAGCACTTGCTTAGTTTACCTGACTGGCAGCATAATCCAGGGAGGGACTTCAGACTCACCAGAAGCCATTGAATGTACAGGAGCAGGTATTGAACAGTAATCCTGGCAGACTTCCTCTGTTTCACATCTGCATTTGAGAAGAGTATATGCATCTTCCTTGACTCGGATAACCATCTAAATGGAGGGGAGGCGCTTGGCATTTTTCCTGAGGGGATTAATTATATAGGAGTCTTTGAAGTGAAAAGCACAGGTGCCTCCGCCAGCTTAGGAGCTTACTATGAGTGTGTAAGGTGTGATGGCAGGGTCTACGAGTGGGAACGGTATAGTGCAAGGTGCTTTTCATTAATAGGTCTCACGAAATCATCTTTTTCAAAAGAAGAATAGTCCAAGAGTACCTGTTAACTACCTTTCAAATATCTAAAACTGTTAATGTGCTCTTGTACTTGTGTAAAACAGTTTGAAATAACTACATTTTCAGAAAAAAATAGCGAAAATGATGCCTTTAGGGGTAGAAAGGGACACATATGTACCTTATTTACCCCTACAGGGTTCATAATAGTGCCCAAAAAGTACATATTACTACAATTTTTGTACATTTTCCTTTTCTGAGAGCGTACATTTTCACTCTTTCCGAAGGCATTATTTAGTGTTAGAGCATCATAATGGTCCACTTATGGTAACTGTTGATTGTTTATGATTGCACAACGTCACAAGTTTGCATTTGCTACCTTTCAAATGTTAAAGGTCAGAAAGAGTTTTAAATGTTTTAAAAAAAAGTCTCTTCTGCTCTCTAAAGCTGCATTTATTTAATCAAAAATACAGTAAAACTGTAATATTACTAACATTTAAAATATCAGTTTTTTATTATTATATATATTTTAAAATGTAGTTCATTCCTGTGATGCAAAGTTGAATTTTAAGCATCATTGCTCCAGTCTTCAGTGTCACATGGTTCTTCAGAAATCGTTCTAATATGCTGATTTGATGCTCAAGAAACATTTCTTATTTACATTACTGTTAACAGTTTTGCTGCTTAGTTTTATGCCTTTTTAAAAAATAGATATTTAAATTGAAATATTTTGTAACATAATATGTAAAAAATGTACGTACCCCAAACTTATAGTTTTGCTTATATTAGCTATTTTACATTAGCATTCAAATGTGGCTCATATCAAATATTCAAATATAAGAGTCTTTGTAAAGTCTTTCATAATGTAGTGATGCCTGACCTTTGCTTGGAGTCCATCAAAAAAAAAAGAAAGAAAAGTAAATTCAGGTTTATTTGTGTATAGCATTTTATCAATGCGTATTGTTTCAAAGCAGAAAAACAGAAAATCATATCTCAGTGACCCGAATGTCACAAATTTTTAGTGTTTACTAGAAGAAAACATTTTTGAAGTATTTAATTTAACACTTAACAGACATTATAATGTGTGGTTTTGTCATACATTCAAAATTCTGTTACATTTCCAACAAAAATCAAAGCTATTATGTAATTACTAATTCTTCCTTGTTGAAAAGCTGTAAACATGATGCTAGGATGTTGTGGGTGGTTGCTTTGCGGTTGCTAAGGTAATACGAGGTTGTTTATTCACAGTGTTGTGGTTGCTTACTAGCTCAAGACAACAAATCCAACCCAAGTATGAGATTCAATTCGGTGGAAGTCTTTGGGGTTTTTCACCCATCTTATCATCCGCCAAGAAGGCTGAACACTTAGAAAAAATAATGGCATTCCTCTCATCAACAAGCCACATGGTTTGAGGTGTCATCCAAGTCTGTATCACAAGCAGTGCGGGAAAGATTACACATTTAATATTTAGTATTATGTGTCGGTTGAAATCCTTAATTGTTAATATTAGCAATAGTGCTGCATGCCTTGGCGAACAAAGCTATTCTTCAGTTTATTGTTTTATAGTCCCTTTTGTTCCTTGCTTGCGTTTAGTGGATCTCTCAGGCTTTGATTGAATTTGGCCCCATGTTTTTACCATTGGGTCTGTTTGAAGTCCATTCCATAGAACTCCACTCCAGATTTTATACTGTAATCCTGCATTGGCTCTACTTTCTTAAACAGTTTTTTTCCTCTGTCTCTCTCTATGGTGGGATCATGGGGATAAGTTATAGGTCTCTGGGCTTGGGGGTTGGGTGCCGAGCTCGTGCGTTACTGTGTTCTCCTCTTTTTGCTTTGCAAACACATAGTCCAGTACCAATGTGTATTTGTATATAAATGCACAAATATACCAAACTTCAAATGTGTGTGTTGCATGACGATTTTTATTTTACCTGTGACATTTAATGCTTTGCAGAGCCAACACAGGGTTTCAAAACAAACAACATCAGCATTACGTAGTGACACATGACTGGCAGTTGCAGGTGGAGGCTCGATGACATCATAACTGTCAGGCTATGATGTTATTCCTGAATGGGACCAAGGCCTAGTGTTTAAAGCCATTTAAATCAGCCTTTAGAATTGATATCATTTGTTTTTTTTTCACCGAATACTGTTGCACTCAATCCCGTTTGCGAATGGCATTTTAATGTTGGCTTTAAGTTAATTTAAACATAAATGCATTTAGCAAATGCTTGTATTCACAGCTCACATTGCATTAGTGCATTCAAAGCAAATTTAGATCAGTTCATGCATTCCATGGGAGTCGAACCCATGACTATGGTGTTGCTGGCGCATATTGTTCAATTTGTTCATTTGCATCAATAAAAATCATTCGTAAGTAGGACATTTTCATGTTTCCTTATCCAGACAGAGTTGATGTTTGGCTGTCTGGGAATGGTGATGCATATTTAATCCTCTGTCTACTACAGAGTCATCTTGGGTTTGGGCGTTAACACGGTTCAATTCTGTAGTGTATCCGTCCAACCCTTTTGAATAGCTGAAGATTTACTGTGAAGGTACACGGACTAAATCAATCGATCCTAAAGTGCATTATGAATGACAGATTAATGAGCTGTCGGAACAGTATTAGCTTCATTGTGTGGCACACGGGTGTGCTAAATTAGCATGTTTGCGTTATATGTGTACTAAATGATTTCCTCTGGAAATCACAAAGGGATATGTTACTGGCTACCTCGGTGCTCGGCTTACAAATGTCTTTGTCCCCTGACAAGTGTCATTTGAACCAGACACATTGAGCTCTGGCTCCAGCGGTGATACGCTTTGTTTACTTACTCATATAGGCGCATGCAAATGGTTGGCCGTATTACAGGCAATAAATGTTTCTACAGTGAAACTGTATTTAGCATTTATGTTTAAAAATACGTATTTGTCTCTATGATAATGGGATTATTTTGTTCGATTATTATCTTGTTACAAACAGATCGCTGAACATCATCTTTTTGTCACTCATAGCATCATGTGACCCTAAGTAGTACAGGTATATTTGTAGCAGTAGCCAATAATACCAATAATATGGCTCAAAATGATCGATTTTTCTTTTATGTCAAAAATCATTAGGATATTAAGTAAAGATCATGTTCCATGAAGATATTTTGTAAATTTACTACCGTAAATATATTAAAACTTAATTTTTGATTAGTAATATGCATTGCTAAGAACTTCATTAAAGGCAGTTTTCTCAATATTTAGATTTTTTTGCACCCTTAGATTTCAGATTTTCAAATAGTTGTATCTCAGCCAAATATTGTCCTGTCCTAACACACCATACAACGATGGAAAGCTTATCTATTCAGCTTTCAGAAAACTGACCCTTATGACTGTTTTTTTCTGGTCCAAGGTCACATATATGAGATGAGCCAATTGCCAATTGCATTTTGGTGGCTTAATGTGAGTAATATTCCATATATGTCTCCAAATAAACAATTTTGTAATATTATTTTTAATTAGTTGTACAATCTAAAAACAAGAAGATATACTGTCGTCTAATTCTACAAATCTAGTTTTTACTTGCATTTGGCAAGTTGTAAGTTGATTCATAACAGGTATTTTGGGATTATATGCATCAGCCGATAGGTTTTCCTCCTTGATTGATTAACAAAAATATGTCATTTACTGCTACCTTGACAAATGTGAATAATACTCATTTTCTGTTTTCATTTTTATTATGTTATATAGTTGTATTGCAATGTTTTTATTTAATTCTATGTAAATATATATTATATGTGTTGATTTGGCCTGCACCTGATGAATAAGCTTCAATAAATGATTTATAGAAAATAAAATAAAATAAAGTTATTAAATTAAAATTGTATGCATATGAGTCAAAGAGGACGCGTCGCATTTTGCTGTTCGCATCAAATTAATTTGACAAAAATGATTTTATACACATAGAAATGCAAGTACAGTGTCTACTTTTGTAAAAAATGTCAAAATATGGGTGAACTAATGTTAATTGTCATTCAGTGTAACAGATGTAATGTAAAATTAAACAACATGTACTATAAAATATATAAAAGAAAAAGTGATCATACTAAATTTTATTATATTTTATATAACAATATTCTTGCCAACAAATGGGTAAAACCTAGACTATTAATTAGCCTTTGGGGACTGCGCTATGTAATATATTAATATGTACTGCTGTTCTTCTGAACTTTCTATTAATCAAAGAAACCTGAAAAAATTCTACACAGCTGTCATCAACATAATAATAATAATAAAAATTTGAGCTGCAAATCATAATATTAGAATGGTTTCTGATGGATCATGTGACTGGAGTAATGATCCTAAAAATTGAGCTTTGAAATCAAATGAATAAATTACATTTTAAAATATATTCAAATAGAAAGCAGTTCTTTTAAATAGTAAAAATATTTCAAAAATTTACTGTTTTTGCTCTACCTTGAAACAAATAAATGCAGGCTTGGTGAGCAGAAAAACATTAAAAATCTTACTGTTCAAAAACTTTTGACTGGTAGTGTATACACGCATACACACACACACACACGCAAATACATATAATTTGCTATCACCTTCAGATATTTTGCATACCAAAAAAAAAATCTGGTCAACTAATTTCAACTGCTAATTTCAACTAGCTCCTTAAAGTCAGACATGTGGTCTGTGGTGGTGGTGAATATTTTGCTCCGTGTGTGTCTGCAACCTCTAGGGTGAAATCCCTCCGCCCCTTTGTCAGCGTTCAGCCTTGTTAACTGTCTGGTATAGGAAGTCATTTGCAGGGAGGAGTCATTTTTGGCATGGGACAGACTGCGATTTCTCTCTCCAGTGGCACTGGTAATTACCCATCCATCCCTCACACTCCCTCCTTACTCCAGCCCTAGAGAGGGGCAGGCTTCCCTTTCAACTCTGCTTGCCGTACCTCCTCCGTCTTCAAACTGTGAGACTTTAATTTGAATGCCTGACAATTATCACCCTGATGAAGTGATACATAGATCAGACAAGAAGAGCCCCCCGCGGGATTCTGACAGCCGTGGATCTTTACTGCGCATTTGTGCGCCGGATGTGTAGAAATAGATGTTTGGCTGTAGATGGATGTGCGTTTGTTAGTCAGTTCTCAGCTGGTGGATCGTAACCTGTTTTTTTAGGGTTGCAGACTAGGACTATACAATATGTGTTTGTTATAGGATCGAGAATAAGATTAGAATTTTTTACAGAGTGGATTTATAGGCACATTTCCATCACACTGCAAAGAAAACTGGGCAAACAGTGGGATTTGTCCTTTTGGTCACATGCCCAGAGCGTTCGTGTTGGTGCGAACAGGCCTTTAGAAGCCATTCTTACAGTCTCATGCGAATAACATTTTACGTCATAAAAATAAAAACCTTTTGATGGGGCTGTAGGAAACACAAGAGGTCAGATGACATCGTTGTACAAAATGTAAAATTAACACCAGAGCTCTTAAGTTCAGAACCACAACAAATTAAGCAACATGACCGAAAGGAAGTGTCAAACTAATTTCACAAGTTTGAGTTTGAACTCTGGGTTTTTTTTTGGTCAATGCAATAAGGCCATTCGTAATGGCGTCCTGAAGAAGCCTGGAGAAGCTGGCGTATCTCGAGTGAAAAAATTGACTTGTATCTGTCGAACATTTATCCTAGTGTTAGCGCAGTTCCTTTCTGATCTTTTTGTTGTTGTACATCTTTTATTCATACAGCCGTCACGTTGTTCTGCACACACCACGTGTGTATTTTAATGATCTGAATACATATAATCATCATAATGGGGTTTAAATGATTAACCTGACTTATTTGAATAGCTAGATTACTTTTCTTCCCTATTAGTCCGCACTTACTGTACAGGAAAAAATGGCAAAAGTTGTATCTTTTAGAGGTAAATTAAAAGTGAAAAAACAAAGTAAAAATTTAATTTGTTAGTTTTTATTATTTAAATGTCATTTTATTTTGTTTATTTTAAGGTGGTATATGACCGGTACTTGTTTACATGTGATTTTAAATATATATAATAAATGTCAATCTAAAAATCAGTCATTAAAATTAAACTTAAGTCTTTCAAAAGTGCATTTACACGTCCTGGTATTAAGTATTCACAACACACAAAATGTACTGCACACTCTAAGAAAAAAAAAAGTGACGAAATTATACCTCTGGAGTACAAGCCTCAGTGGGACACCTTTGTACCTTTTTTTCACCCCAAAAGGGTGCATATTAGTAGAGTAGTAATGCATAAGGTGTTAAGGTTTTAATACGTGATCTTATGGTACTATTATAAACACTGTAAGGGTTAGGAATGTACAAAGGTGCCCCAGTGACCCAACAGTGCCCACGTTTTTGTGTGCAGTAAATTTTGTTGCAGTGTTGTGCTTACTTAATACCAGGATGTGTAATACCAGAATGTGTAAATGCATATTTGAAATACAACAATATTAATTTAAATGACTGATTTTTATTGTAGATTGACATTTATTATATATATATTAAGAGCAATCTCATGTAAACATGTACAGGTCATATACGACCTCAAAATGAACAAAATACAGTTACATTTAAATAATTAAAAATATTTAAAATTAAATTTAAAATTTACTTCAGAGTGAAAAAGTTACTTTTACATTTTAAATTTTTACATTTTAAATTATTCTAAATTCTTATTAAATTCTCAATACTGTAATACACATTTTATTAATTAATTTATTTTTAATATTTTTGATTTTGTATTAAAATAATATCTATATAATGTTTGGTGTGATTTAACCATATTATATTTTTCAGTCAGTAACTTTAGGTGCACTTAGCAGCATTACACCATCACTGTGGCAAACCTGCTATGGAATATCTGTACATTTAATACAAAAAATATATAAATAAATAAATGATAGCAGGTGACCCGAGTTCAAATCCTGGCTTGTGGTCCTTTCTAAACCCATTATCTTCTCACTTTCCTACTTCACTTCCTGTCTCCTGCCTACACACACATACCTATTGCCTGTTAACTGCGCATGCACAGTAGCTTGAGAAATACTCTTTTTGTACTACCACTCAAAAGTTTTTGAACAGTAAAATGCTTTTTAAAGAAATCTTTTCTGCTCACCAAGCCTGCATTTATTTGATCCAAAATACAGCAAAAGCAATAATGTTGTGAAATATTTTTACTATTTAAAATAACTGCTTTCTATTTGAATATATTTTAAAATGTAATGTATTTCTGTGATCAAAGCTAAATTTTCAGCTTCATTACTTCAGTCTCATGATATGCTGACTTGCTGTAAACATATGTTATTATTATTATTATTATTATTATTATTATTATTATCTTCAGTATTTAAAACAGTTGAGTACACTTTTTAAGGATTCTTTGATGAATTGAAAGGTCCAGAGATCAGCATTTATCTGAATTAAAAAGCTTTTGTAACATTATGTACTATAACATTCAAAAGCTTGGAGCGGAAGAAATGATAGAAATTAAGTTTTATTTAGCAAGGATGCTTTAACCCTCTGATGCATCGTGGACAGCTATTTGGAGGCCATTTTGAACCATTTAAGAAGTAGCGTCATGTCCCAAGTACCAACTGGTGAACCCCCAAAGTGCTGTCTACAATTCCATTTAATTGTTATCTTTGTATCTTTTTTGTTTTTGTTTTGAGATATTACATGATATTCAAAATGGCGCAGGAAAAGGGGATGCACCGTGTGCCTCAGGAATAAGTGTTGAATTCTTTTATTCTTAGAAAACCAGACAGGTACAAAAATATGGATGTCAGAAATACTTTTATCCACATTTTAACATTATTTTTCTTCTCCATTTTTTTTCTGTGACAGAAAAAATATCTGTCCACTACAGTGGACGTCATGCACCAACGGGTATCATTCTGCCTATGGGCCCATATATAGATTTTGCCTTATTTTTATATTTTATTAAAATTATAATATAATTTACACTTGAATGGGTTTTATTGAACAGAAATATTGAATAGCCTTCAGCTTTTATCATTTAATTCAATGCTTACAGTCTATATTTACTAATTAGGTCTTATCAAACTGTAAGCGTGAATACATGTACACTGTATGAGTGCAGATATACGTGATCATAATTGTGTTCAAGTGTGTGGTGGGAAGATGTGTGTGTTTGTATTTGTGCTCACTTGTGTATGAATAGCCCACCACCCCCACACACCCCCACACACCCCCACACAACCTCACAAACCTCTGCCCCATAGACACACACTCTTAGCTTTTGTTTGTTACACTTCACCTTACTGTGTTGTCATTACATAGCTTGTTGTTCTTATGTGTATTCATTAGGGATGCACCGAATATTCGGCCACCGAAAATGTTCGGCCGAAAATGGCCCAAAAGTGCATTTTCGGTTTTCGGCCGAAAGATTTTG
>JAHKKF010535681.1:0-31130 GCA_019740295.1 Labeo calbasu | reverse complement strand
TAATAATAATAATAATAATAATAACAGTAAAAATAACGTTATTATTATTATTATTATATTGAATTACAAGTACATACAAGTATCTCTGCAAAAAGAAGGCCGTTACAAGTCGTAGGGTTGGCTGTTTAGCCTGTTCTCAATTGTAGAATAGAGGTATTTAAACAAGAAAATAAGTGTTGATTGGTGTTTTTGTTCACCCATGCGACTGTCACCCTCCTGCACATTACGAACAGAAAAAGCACTTTTTTCATGTTCAACAGACTGTGACACAGACCCACCAGTACCAAAAGATACACAAGGTTCCCATCCTGTGGAGCTCATTACCATGCTTGGTTTGATTCGCTTTTTAGGACGCCTATTCATTACCTTCACGATTTCAGATGTTTTTTGGTTCTGGGAACTCATGCCTGGTTAGTGTTTTGACATCATCCTCATCCATGCCGTCTCGCTGCTGTATCCACTGAACATTTAGGGCGGTTATACACCAGTCTTATATTTCACACCCCACAAGCCCCTCTCAGTATTTCCTGAGCTCAATCGAACAGTAATGAGGGGCTTTGCCTCAATACATGCCACCCTGAATGTTCTCAACAGATCATTCCCACACCAAAAACCTGTTTTTTCTTGTATAAACTAGACCGAACCTGATCGCTCAAGATGGGAGTGGCAGAATAATATTATTTCATGACATAACGCTCTCCTCTCAAGGATCCATGGGAGCGTAGACCCAAGTTTGATCAGGTGCCTTGTTTTCCCTGACTGAGTGAAAAGCTACACCGGCTTGCCAAGGTGGGTTACCATCAACAGTCAGCGAGACATCACAGTAGGTCAGAACTTCAGAAGAACATGGATATGAAGCGTTCAGACCAGGTATTCCATCTTCGATCCTTTTATCCGCCTGGCGGTCAGTTATTGTGCTCAGTGACGGATAGCATCTCATCGGCCCGTTGCTCCGACTGATGTACTTGGCACATCCTGAGCACCTCTTTGTGTACAAAGACCGTAATGGTGCTTTGTGAGTGTATGTCTATGTGTGTAACATGGGAAACGTCCTTGAATCAAAAGGCCCCCAGTGCTGGGATGGGTCTGAATCAGTGACCCCTGCTCTCTGACTCACAGCTGTGGAATGTTCTTTGTGTTTCAACCAGTAGCAGCCAGGATGATCTGCCAATGTCTGAACCCACACCGTCCAGCTGATACACAGCATCCAAACAATGTTCCCACAATGCAAGCCTTTCAAGCATCTGAGCCGGCATTCCAGATTCTTCATAAATGTGATACCTGCTAGCCTTTGAACTTGAATCTTGAAGTCTTTTCAAAAGCATATTCCTATTGTTCCTTTTAAGCTCCATGAGCATGGACAATATGACTCCCCTCTTTTTTTTTTTCTCCACAAACAAACCTTTGGGAGGCAGACCACCCTCCGTCAGGCCCCCTTCCCACACACGTCTCACAGACAGTTTTTCATTCACACATCCACCTCTAAAGCCACAGGATCAGCTGAGTCTGAATGCTGACTGGAAACCTGGTAGATTAACTAAGGCAGTTTGTATAGGACTTCCCATACTGACTGAGTTAGAGGGGATTACCCTCTCGCTCAGACATGAGTAACCACTGTCGCTCAAAAACATTCTTAAATCCGGCCTTGATATTGAAAAACTTGACTGGGTTTTCTATCAATGGCAATGGCAAATTCATGTCATGTTAGATTCAAAATAGTGACTGCAGTGCTGCCTTGATGTGCAATTTTAGCGCCACCAGCGTCATAAAGTGAAATTATAGGGAGAATATATAAAATAAAAATATACACGCACTACCAGTCAAAAGTTTTTGAATAGTAAGATTTTTAATGTTTTTAAAAAAGTCTATTCTGCTTGCCAAGCCTGCATTTATTTGATCCAAAATACAGCAATAGCTGTAATATTGTGAAATATTTTTACTATTTAAAATAACTGCTTTCTATTTTAATATATTTTAAAATGTAATGTATTCTTGTGATCAAAGCTACATTTTTAGCATCATTACTCCAGTCTTTAGTGTCACCAATTCCTTCAGAAATCATTCTAATATGCTGATTTGCTGTTTAAGAAACATTTTATTTTTATTATTATTATCAATATTCAAAACAGAAGGATCAGCATTAATAAAAGGCTTTTGGAACATTATACACTATACCATTCAAAGAAAATATATATATTATTATAGAAATTAATTATGTTATTTAGCAAGGATGCTTTAAATTGATCAAAACTGATGATAAAGACATTTAAAATGTTACAAACGATTTCTATTTCAGATAAATGCTGTTCTTCTGAACTTTCTATTCATCAAAGAAACCTGAAAAAATTATACTCAGCTCTTTTCAACATAATAATATAATAATAAAGGTTTTTGAGCAGAAAGTCTGAATATTAGAATGATTTCTGAAGGATCGTGTGACTGGTGTAATGATGCTAAACATTTAGCTTTGAAATCACAGGAATAAATTACATTTTAAAATATATTCAAATAGAAAGCAGTTATTTCGAATAGTAAAAATATTTCACATTTTTGCTGTTTTTGCTGTACTTTGGATCAAATAAATGCAGGCTTGGAGAGACTTCTTTAAAACATTTAAAAAATCAAAAACTGTTCAAAAACTTTTTTGACTGGTATATTTGATCAATTTAGTGCATCATAGCTGAATAAAAGTGTTAATTAAAACAATTACCGAACCCAAATTTCTAAATATGGTGTATATAAATAATTGTTCACATATGGGAAATCAGCATGCTGTATATATGTGACCCTAGACCACAAAACCAGTCATAAGGGTACATTTTTTGAAATTGAGATTCATCTGAAAGCAGAATGAATACGCTTTCCGTTGATGTATGGTTTGTTAGGATAGGACGATATTTGTTTGACATACAACTATTTGAAAATCTCGAATCTGAGGGTGCAAAAAAAATCTAAATATTGAGAAAACCGCCTATAAAGTTGACCAAATGAAGTTCTTAGCGATGCATATTACTAATCAAAAATTAAGGTTTGATTTATTTATGGTAGGAGATTTACAAAATTTCTTCATGGAACATGATCTTTACTTAATATCCTAATGATTTTTGCCATAAAAGAAAAATCAATAATTTTGACCCATACAATGTATTTTTGGCTATTGCTACAAATATACCCATGCTACTTACAAATGGTTTTGCGGTCCAGGGTCACATATACATTGCCATATTATGTTAAAAGGGAATTCAGTTCTACCACTGACCCACTTGCATGCTGAGAAAACAAACACAGCATATTACAAACTGTGATTTATATGCATCTAATCCCTTAGTTCATAGAAAAGGCCTTGACAGGGAAGTGTAGAGATGGAAACTTTTTGCAACCCCTTGGGGTTTGGTGGAGGGGTCAGCTTCTCAGAGCATGTGACTCCCATTCACCCAGTTCACAGACAGGAAAGGGTTCTCACACTCGCTGACCAATTGACACAAAGATATGATGATGTCCCTGATGTAACGGTCCTTATCTACGGCAAACAAGTTTGGTTGGGTTGTAAATATTCCTGTCAAGTTTATGCAGATACTGTGGTGGACCCCTAACCTGTCCAGACCAACTTGTCCCCCTAACCTGTTTAGTTATGTTCTGTGTACTCAAAGGGTTCACGCCTCACAGATAGATTACTTAAGTTAAAAAGATGAAAAATGAAAATGACATCATTATTTAACACCCTCAAGTTGTGCTAAACGTGAATAGAAAAAGATATTTTGAAGAATGTAGTAACCAAATGATTGCTGGTCCGTCATTAGTCAGCCATATTGGTGGCACTGACCGTAAGCAATGCCACTGAAGTGAATGAAACTTGCAAATTTGGCTGATTATTGCTGCTGAAAATCGTCAATTATTGTCATGTTTTGGCCTGTACTAATCGGTTGGACCGGGAAAAATATTTAGAGTACTACAGACTGCCAAAAGTTATAACAAATCAAGGAGAAGAGTGCAAAAAACTGTCTGAGGAACAAACAGCGTTTGTGGTTGGCCAAACTGAACAATGATTTCCAGGTAAATAATCTTGACAACATCCGTGTTTGTTCTTATCATTTCCAGTCAGGTGGGTGAAATATTAGCCTAAAATCTTAATTAATACTGCCTGTACGTATCTTTACTACCTATTAACTTATCTATCAAAATATTGCACCCTTTCCTGTTTACTAAACCTTATCTGTATGATTTAGCAGCTTCCACATATTTTTTCCATGTTTTAGACAGTATAAATCAGCAGAACAGCATATATAGTAGTACATTCACCTTGCCATCCATGTTGTTGTTTTCATCCGAGTATCTCCAGTATGGCCGCGCATCCGGGTAACTGGCCAAATCGTGAGGAGTGCAAACCCTCTATAAAAAATCACCAACTGTGAGATTAAAACAACTGTCTGCTCATGAAACAATTTAATTGTTTTTACTTTTCCAGTTATTTTGCAATAGTAATCCAGATTATGTTATGTTATTTATGCATTGGACGCCCTAAACAATTTGGTTGTTTTATTAGGCGTACCGTGTTTATCGTTAGCTTAGCAGTATGCTAACGTCAAATCATTAGTAGCGTCTTCAACGAGCTTTTCGACGATGGTGCGTTAAATCAGTCACTTAGGACACAACATAGGGGTCGCTGAATGTGTTTTTACTTTTAAAATGGTTGTGAACTGGAAAAAAAAAATTAACTGCTCAAAATGTGCCAGACCCTGCAAAGGACGCGAACCTGACAGTGAAATACGTTGGTCTGGCGCATGTTTACACAGAAAACAATTGAAAAGCAGCAGAGTGGAATAAAAAAAAATCATTTTGTGTAAATGGCCCTTAGAAGGTAGCTGCCTATGTAGGGAGTTGACAGCGAGTCTAGCCTCCTTAGGTTTTGAAACACACCCATGGAGTTCTACAACATTACTGGTTATGACTTAAACATACGTTCCTGCATATACTTTGAATGTACTGTATGCTCACTGAAATTTAGTTAAATATGCTTAGTATTCAAACCTATAAGTATTACAGAGTTTACGTATTAACTAAAGTGCATATTGAAGTTGTGTGAGCAATGACGTGCGCCAGAGGAGGCGCGGCAGTCGCGCAACAGTGCGAGGCGCATCTGAAAGAGCTGTGAAAGAGGAGAGAATAACATCACATCTCATCACATCACATCAGAATCAGCTTGAGGAATCGGGACTGTCCAAGTAAACCTGACACAGACCAGTCTGGACTGATCTGCTTCATATAATAACAGCAGACATTCGGGAAAGTCTTCTTCGCGTGTGAAGAATGGATAAGCACAAAGGTAAGCTAAGTGGAATGATTATGTTAAGTTTATCGCTTGGAGTCTGTTTGCATGGTGTCATGTCAGAGGACATATTCGTTTACACACATAGTACGCTGTAAACAACTTTAAAACCTTTGCGATGTTTTCCAATCCTCAATATTTGGGATAACGGATCGTGGGAAACTGCGGGATAGCTCTCCAGAGGGATGCAACAGGAGGAAATTGAGTTTCCAGGGAAAGTTGACTTCATTGCGCTCGTTCATTGATTTCTCCATCTCTGTGTGTTTCGCATTCTTCCTCGGGATTAGTATACGAGTTCTGAATGCATAAATAAACAAGGCTTTATTAGAGACGCTCACAAGAGATTCTGTGCAGTAGCAACAATTGTTCTTCCAGAATTCCTTGGATTCCTGTGGTTTAAGCTTTTTTATATGCATAGGAATGCAGAACCCTAATATTTCATGACTAAACTGAGATAAGACTCTTCTCTGTGGGAGGAACAGCAGCTTTTGTGCAAACTGATGTTTCTCTCTAGAAAAGTTTCTGAAAGTTCAGCAATCGTAGCTTGAACATGACTAATGTACTAAAAGGCACTAATGATAATCTATAACGTAGTAGCTATTAGACTGACTTGTCGAATGTATGAGCAGCAATAGACCACAGTTCTTGGACACTGTGGAAAGTGGTGTTTGAACAATAAAAACCTCTGTACCACAACAGACAAGGTTTTCACTTCATAATTCCACTTCCTGTGCTGTGCAGACTTCATTTAGTGAAGTAGACCATTTGGTCAGGTTTTGGTTTAACTCAAAGCTCTATTATCTCAACAGTTCTTGGTATTTGCATGACAGTCTGTGCTAATTTTTGACTGAATATGTCACTTCACCATTCCAGTCTGTGTAACCCTAACCCTAATTGAATCGATACAGTAGATCCATGAATGAGAAATATCACTTTTTGATCCTTCAGTATACAGCATACTTATAAATTCTACTATGTCTAGTTTAAATAACATCATAAGTGTGCTGTAATGTTAGTTTTATAGTTTAATTTGTCTTAAAGGTAAAATTTACCCAAAATGAAAGTTACATCTTGATTTTGTTGTTTGTTTGTTTTTCTGTGGAACACAAAAGGAGATGACTGACAGGATGTTCATACTGTGCTTTTCCAAATAATGAAAGCGAATGGTGATCAGGGAGTTCCAAAAATGACAAAAAAGCATCATAAAACTGTTCAACATGACACTTTATACAGTAACTATAACAATAACTATATTAGTATACCATATTAGTATCCACAGTTTATGAAAACTGTGCAATGCATGTCATCTGCCGCTTTAAACACTCAAGCGCTTTAAAGTCAGGTGGATTCTCATTGGCTGTCAATGTTTATTTTGTTCATCATCTGGAAAAAAATGTTCTGAAAGTGATTCCAACAATATTGTTCCTCTGTGCTGTTGTCGGTATACAGTAGCTATGGTGTGAACTTCCATATTCTTGTAAAATTAAGACCCGATTACACCAACAACAATAATTATGTTTATTATTTGTTGCATGTGCTCTTTAAAGTCAAGTGGACTATGATTGGCTGTTAATGTTTTTATTGTTCATTAGCTGGAAATCAGCTGGAGATCCAATGATACTGTTCCTGTCTGTTGTTATTGTAATAGTTGTGTTGTGAACTTCCTTATAAACGATTATTAATATGTCATATAATTATCGTCTTTGGCGTGAATGGGCCTTAAATCTATATTCCTCTTTGGAAACCAAAATGTATTTTTTTAATTACTGAAAATGTCACCTTGTGCTGAAGCTTTAAAATCTCAAGATTGCAATATAAATATGTGCATATTCAAGTTTGGCAGTTCTTGACAGCCCAGATTCATTTGCAGTGTAACAGGATCAACATTCTGGTGTGAGTAAATGGTGACACGATGAACTATTTCTTTAATTAGCAGGCACATGAGACTTGATTAAATGTGGTGAGACTCTTGTGCACACTCAGATGTTTTAATGACAGCATTGTGCTGGTAAACGCTGTCAGGAACAGGCCTGCAGTTGTTGTGGTTAGCTGTCTATGAGGCCATGCCTCTTAAAGACTCTTTGTGAATTTTGTTTTTGTGAGATAAGACGTATAGGGAGGGAAGCAAGATAGAGGGAGGAAAAAGGGATAGTGGGAGGAGGGAGATGGCATTTTTAAGGGAGTATCGCATAATTTCTCCCATGATAAAACACTGAGTGGGTGACATATTTTCCAACGTCATATGATGCTTTGTTTATGTGTAGCATAACAGTAGAAACAAGCTCTGTAATGCTATTTACATGATGAGAACATCACTGGTTCACAGAACTGTGTAGATACGTGAACGTGCATGTTTTGAGTTCAGGATATAGCTTTGGGTTGTGGTTTTGGATAATACAGTGCTTTGAGCCTCACAAAACTGTTGATTCTGGCACATTTGGTGTCCCTTTTGCATGAAAATGCTTTTGTGTGGACATTTGAGCCTGTGAATCTAAACTAAGAGGCTTAGTTTAAACTCTTGTTCCCTCTTTACTTATATGATGCAATAGTAGGGTGTGTTAAAGATAAAAGATAAACAGGTGAGAGCGTCTAGAATTTCAATAATGAAATGAAAAAGTGAACTAGGTGCCCAAATATACCCTATTAGGAGTGTTCATTTCTTATCCCTCCGGTTTCCTCCTTTCCCGCCTTGATTTCTCTCTTCAAAGGGAGCCTGTGGAACCAGATCTCACCCTTGAGGTCCGGCATGATACCAGTATGTTTCCGGACCCACCCACGGGCTCCGCCGCCAGGGCCAGCGCTCAGAACGTGTCAGCGTTCCAGAATGTTGCCGGAGACACAGGGACGTCTCGTGCATCTTAATAAAGACAGCCTGCGTGCTGGAAGCAGCTCCAAAGGCGTCCCAGAAAGAGAGATCAGCACTTTTTCAAAACGGGTCCTTGAGTTCATGCCCTCATTACGCTCACTTCTGAAGAGAGTCAACAGGGAAGCAGCACGCTTATTAGTAAACGAAAAGAGCACAGTGGAACTAAAATACGGAGGAAAAGAGCCTGGACTCAGCACTTTTCCCAGGATCGGCCTGGAATAGAGTTTGGTTCCGGAAGGATAAATCTCATTTATTTTCTCTGTGAAGAAATTTGTTTTAATAAAAGTAAACCTGTCAGGGCAGACCTACAGTGAGTTCTGAGGTTTTTAAGCAATGATATATGCTTTTGTATGTCCTGAATCAGTCGACTCTTTAGAGGTAGTATTTGCTGTTACCAGGGAAATAAACAGGCAATATGCCAAAAGACTGTCCACTCCCATGTTGTAATTGAGTCAGTCTTCAATTTCAGCCAATCATATATATAAATGAGAAAGCTTTTGTAACATTATAAATGTCTTTACTGTACTGTCACTTTTGATTCTATCATGACAACTCTTGGAATATTTAAGCATGGATATGACAATGTTACTGCTAATACATGGGCCAAAACAGTGATGTGAGTATTTTAGACATACTGCTCCTGCACAAATATCATATAAAATAACCCGTAGCAGATCTATACAGGTGGAGCTGGGGAGGTGGAGGGTTTCATGCTACGTTTACACTAAAACAAAAACGCTCCGTTTCAGAAACAAACTCCGTCCACTAGGGATGCTCATTTTAACCGGTTAGCCGTTGACCGACAGAAAGAATTTAGAATTTTTGGTTAAAATGAAATAAAATTATGTTTTTAAGAGAAAAAAGATAAATCATAGTACTAATGCTGACGCGAAATGTTAACAAGCACTACAGCTAGGCTAGGCTATTTAGCTCGCTCCACAACAAATCATTTCAGTTAACAGTATTCAGATAAGAAGAAGAAAAGTTTTTATTTGTGTACATTCACAATAAAAACAAATCTTTGTGCTTTTGTAAAATAAAGAAAAATAGGATGCCACTTTTAGCAGTCTTGGTTTCCTTTCGCGCAGCACAAAAATGCACCAAAACTGCTTACTAGCTACTTTTTGCACTGTTTTTTCTTTCGTTTTGTTAATTAACTAAAAATATTTATCGTATAGGCCTGTTTATTCATATAACCTACCTTTAGTATGTGTTTCTCCAATCGTCCGTCCAGAAGTAATTGCTGCTGAAAGTTAGCAAACAGTTTTTTTTTTTCAATTGTAAACATATTTCACAATATTACAGTTTTTGCTGTATTTTTGATCAGTAAACGCAGCCTCTGTGAGCAGAAGAGACTACTTTCAAAAGATTTTACAGATCTAAAACTTTTGAACAGTAGTGTATTGTATTTGTTTAGTTTTTTGCATTGTTGTGATTCGTCTTGGAGCTGGTTGGTTTGGTTTAAAGCTTAAAAGTCTTTATTGAGGAATTTTTTGAAACCCCAATGGAGAAATAAATGAGAAAAATACTTCCGGGAACCAACACTGAAAGAGTGGGCGGTCACTGCTATACTTTTTTAATCAGACTTCCAGAGGACAGAGTAAACGAACACTCCAAGTTTCCCCTGAATGGTAACTGTGCTCTGACTTCTCAACTGGCCTCTCAAGTTGGCCGTGTTTGAGTGCAATCTGCGCAACAATGCTATCACAATATCTGTGTTTAAGGGTGGTTAATTCAGGCGTGGAGGTTGTGATTTTGAGATGGCTTGATAACTCCATGCTTATCTCTTAGCAGGAGTGTCAGTTCGGATTTGTCCACGGTTAAGATTACGGCCTGGCGTGCTGTTGTCAAGTCTGAGCTGGCTAAATAATGCAGTTGAGCTTGTTGTAATTGTGAGTCAGTGCTGGTTTAGATCCTCTCTTGTTTAAAGCCTTTAAGACTTCTGATAAAGTCAAAACAAAGACCCATTTGTTGTTGTTATTGTTTCGTTTAGCCCCTGACATCTTGTTATGACTATTGCAGTACAGAATCTCGGAACTGAGCAAATGTACGTTCAGCCAACTAAATATATAATGGTATAACTTGCATCCTCTTTCGTCAGAAGTCAATCATAGCGAGACAGAGTAGACGCCAACGGCTGCTGGCTGAGCTGTGTGTTTGAAGTCTTATCTTTGTATGATTTCAACTGTAAGTCCATTTTCCAAGTTAGTGTCACTTTTGTTTCTGTATCGCCGTTCAAATATTCCCCTCTCGTGACAGTGTCATGGCAAGAAAATGGTTTGAATTTGGTCCCCTAGATTTGACCCATGTTAATGTTCTTTCAGTGGCCAGGAGAAGATAAAGATTAAACAGCGTGAACTGAGTCCCTTCTATCAGGCTTGTCATCACTCATTTATCCTCTACGAAACGATGAGGTCAGAGACAGCATTGCCGAGTGAAACAGAGGTGAGCCAATCAGCGGCTGGCCTGGGAGAGTTTCACCAGTGGAAAATGAATTGTCACCTGTTTTGCAGTATTGCTTAAAGCCATTGAGAGGTCATGTATAACTGCTACAAATTAACACTGCGTATATTAAAATGAAATTAAAATGAATGCAATGTTTATGTAACCTATGCTTGATTAAGGTTAATGTTTAAGGTTTTGTCCATCTTCCGTTGGCATTATTGTCCGCATTGTTCCTTAGTTCTCTACAGGATGATAAACAAACTTACATAATAAAATGAGCTTGGGAACGTGCCCATTAAAAATTAGTTTTGTAGCTTCTAGTCAATGTTTCTGAGGTCTGAGGTCATCTTCACTAATGTTCAAAAGCAGTCTCTTTTGATCACTAATACTGCCTTTGTTTAATCAGGATTACAATAAAAACAGTATTGTCGTTTAGAATGAGTGTTCTCTATTTAACCATTTTAAAATGTTATTTATTCATGTGATGGCAAAGCTGAATTTTAGCAGCAATTACAGTGTCACATGATCCTTCAGAAATCATTCTGATATACTGATTTGGTGATCAGTTTCTTATTATTATCAATGTTGAAAACAATTGTGCTGCTTAGTATTTTTCTGGAAACCATGATACATTTTTCAGGATTATTTGATGAATAGAAAGGAAGAACAGCATTTGTTTGAAGTAGATTTCTTTTGTGTCTTTACTGTCACTTTTTTGATCAATTTAATGCATTCTTGGTGGATAAAACAGGGTTCGTACAAATAAATTGAGTCATTTATACTGGATCCGCTCCTAATGATTCAAACTCGTGACTTCGATCATTCATTTTAAGCAATTCACTAGCAAAAGCCAGATTAAATTAAAAGAGCCGGTCATTTTCGAATTTCGACATCGCTTGTAATGATTTTAAAAAGCATGTAGTAATGATTAAAACTGAGCTTTTCGAAACTCTGAATCAGTTTAATACATCGCAATACATTGCAAAATGATTCACTGTTTTGAAGCGCTCCAAACGGATCATGTACCGCAAATCATGTGTTTCATATCAGGACTTCGGAATGTCTTCAGGAATCATTTAACTTAGATTGGGACTTCAATTTGCGTATCATGAATCATTTGATTCAGATCCGGATTTGGAGTGGGTTCACAAATCATTTAACTTAGATTAGGACTTCAAATCACGTATCACAACTCATTTGATTCAGATCGGGATTTCGGAGTGGGTTCTCAAATCATTTAACTTTAAGACTTCAAATCGCGTATCGCGAATCATTTGATTCAGATTGGGACTTCGGAGCGGGTTCGCGAATCATTTAACTTAGATTGGGACTTCAGATCGCGTATCGTGAATCATTTGATTCAGATCGGGACTTCGTAGCGGGTTCGCGAATCATTTGATTCAGATCGGGACTTCGGAGCGGGTTCACGAATCATTCAACTTAAATGTTTTATGTTTTCTACAGTTTAAACTGCTTTGAATTCCTGATCTGAAACAAATGATTCTCCATACGCGCTCTGATGTCCTGAACTAAATCAAATTATTTGCAAACCCACATCGAAGTCCCGATCTGAATCAAAAGTTAAATGACTTAGATTGGGACTTTAAATCGCGTATCGCGAACCATTTGATTCAGATCGGGACTTCGGAGCAGGTTCGTGAATAATTTAACTTAGATTGGCACTTCAAATCGCGTATTGCGAATCATTTAACTTAGAATGGGACTTCAAATCGCGTACAGTGAATCAGATCGGGACTTCGATGTGGGTTTGCAAATCATTTGATTCAGTTCAGGACTTCAGAGTGCGTATGGAGAATCATTTGTTTCAGATCGGGAATTCAAAGCAGTTTAAACTGTAGAAAACATAAAACGATTAAGGCGGTAGAGTTATAAAAACAAAAACAAAAAACAAAAAAAGAAATAAAGTATACACAAATACAAATCCTATAAGAAAATTAACCATGGTTTTACTATAGTAAATGTGTAGTATACTTTGTAATACTTTAGTAGTAATTGCTACTTTGTTTGTCTTTGTTTTTTTGTTTATTAGTATATTTTTATTTATCTATTTATCTTTTTTTAGAATTTAAAAGAGAAGACATTGTTTGATAAGTGAAATCTCTGCTTGAAGTCTTTGAGAATCAAAAAAGTAGTGTCTTATAGACCTCAAACTTTAAAAAAGTTGTGTAAATGTGAGTGTACTTCTGAAAGTTGACATAATAAACTATTAGCAATTAAAGCTAAAAGTGTTTTCTTCCAGGAAAATGGACCAAAAATATTAATGACTCATTTTGTACACAGAGGCGTATACCAATATTTGCCAAGAGCAAGTAGCAAATCATGCTTATGCTGTGCTATGATGTTAACTGTTTTTTTTTTTAAAAAAACGTCCCATCATAATGTCTTGTTTCAGCTGGAAACATTTCAACACTGAAAGGAAAACTGTGTTTGTTGAATCATTTTGGGGGATATTTAAAGTGAGTCATTCCAGATGAAACTGCACTAAAACCAATAGGTTATCACTGGATTTGTGACTAAACCATTTTCCTGACAACGTCAAAACTTGGTCATCATTCATGCATGTAAATGAAGTTAATCTTTGACATTTTACAAAACATTTGCCATACAGACTTTTTTCACAATATGAGTGTTCCTGTGTAAATATTAAAGAAACGTAAGCACATAAACTTTGATAAGAAAGTTGCATAAGAAGCACTCCTTATAATAGCTTTAATTTGTAGCATACATTCTTATATTTTACTCTTTGTGTCAAAGTGAGTAATTCCTGCAGCCTGTTGTGGAGACACAGATGAACTCAGTCCCGTTTAAATTAAATAACGCTGTATGCGAAACTGTCACTGGCGCTCCAAAGCAGTTATTCATTATTATCATCTGTGCAGCAAATGTCAATCAAAGAGAAGATACTGTATCTCTAAATCTGAAGGGACGCTGCTAACGAATGCATGCCTGTGTTGAAGAGGAAACAGTGTAAACAAATAGACCATAGTCAAGGGATATATTTCTAAGTCCAACTACAGTCACAGCCAAAACCCATAAGCAGCTCAGCAGAAATATGTGTGAGAAAGCAGCAGACTAGGGGAGGGTTTGTGAGTTTAAATCAGTGTCTTTTGTGCCTGTAGACATTTAGAAAGACAAATGCGAGCGACTGGGTGAGAAAAGTTGTTTTATGCTGTTGTTTTTTTTTTTATTTGTAACTAAAATGCAATAACAGATTGTTAAAGTCAACACGAAATACTATTTTTTTCTTACTTCTTATGTGAAATGCACTTATTTTGTCCAAAATCTTTGTCTTTTTGATCAGAATGTAGATCTTTTTAATCAGAATGTACTAACTTCCCCCACCTCAGAAACAACTTCCCGATTTGGCAGATGAAATAAATCCCTCTTACTTTTCAGCCCGTCCCAACAACAACCTGACTCCTTTTCAGTACAATACTCCTATTAATTCCAGTCAAATTTACTTGGATATACAGATTGTTTACAATGTTACTGAATTATGTCCACTGATCTCTAAAATTCCAGAAGACCCAATAACTTGTTCACTGTCCAATAGAGAAACTGAAACTGACCACTATACATGATAATTTGCCAAGGCAACATTTCTTATTTTATTTTATTTTATTATTATTTTTTATTTTATTTTATTATTATTATTATTATTATTTTTACATTTAATTTAGTTTTTATTCTATTTATTTTCAGTAAACAAAAGTGGTATTTAATAGTTTTTTAACATAAACAGCAATGGCGTGCATGCGTTTTTTTTTTGTTGTTGTTGTTTTTTTATGTGGTGTACTAAGCGTGTAGGCGTTAGATGACACTGCAAATGTCTGTAGATTGCTGATTTCACCTCCATGAGATAAGATTCAGTGCCGAGGGCAGTTTAGTCATGTTCAAAGGTGTTTGTGGGATTTTCAGAAGAATTGATGTGGTGCATAGATGTTTTTATATAGCTAGGAGTTTTCACTGCTGTTTTTGCTGGAAAGATTCAGTGAGTCATGTTCATTGTGCGTTAGAAGCTTTCTATCAGAGACCAGACACATAAATCATCCGGTTCGTATGATCTATGTTGTCGTCCATGTCCTCATCAAAAAGACTAGTAGCCTGAGTCATTTCAGTGTGGCTAAATGATGCTTTAGTATTTAATACAATCTCAGAAACATGATTACCTATGTTAGCTGCGCTTCTTTGTGCATTATAATACAATAGTGATGTATTTTGCTGTGGATCCCTACAGACCTCATCCATAACTCGTTCTCGCTCCGAAGTTGCAAATGGTCCAGACAAAAGAAAACATTTTGGCTCTGTGTGATAAGGAGTAATTGTAGGAAATGGAATTTGTATTCCAGTTTTTCTGAGCAATCTGATTTTCTGTTGCCAGTGCCTCCTGATTGCTCAGTCTAAATAAACTAAAAGGTCTAAAGTGGAGCCAGCGGGCCAGACCATAATGCAGCATTCCTCGGTTGGGACATTTACAGTATTAGACCGTATGTAGTAACATTTTAACTTGTTGTCAGCTAATAGATGAATGTTTAAGTGCATGGGTGTGTTCAGCATTACGCTGGAACGTGACACAGTATGTTTTAATTTATGTAGTACAGAATTACATGTAATTGAAGCAATTTTACTGAGTAATGGCGTTTGGGTGTGCTCATATATATTTGTTTAAGTAAAGATTCTTTGTGGTTGTGTTAGGATTGAGAGGAAAAGAAGCCAGACTATTATGCTGTCTCATTAAACATTATGAAACCAGTGAATAATTACCTCTTTATTTCTGGTGGCAGTTAAAGGATCGTATGTTTGTGTGTGGAGGCATTTCTGATTATGTAGCAGGTTTAGATAAGTATTCTTTAGCTTGTATTTTTACTGGCAATTAACAAGAGTTCACAGTGTTGTCTGTGCTGTTAATGCTGAGTGCGTAAAATGTTTGTATCATGTAGGAAACAGATGTAATAGATTTGAAGTAGATTTAGGTTCAGAGTAGTCAAATAACACTTGGGTGATCAGAAACTGGAGAATTAGAAATGTGAGTGAAGTCTGAGAACTGTCACAGTGTAATTCAGACTTTGAAAAGAAGCTGTTTTTGAATGATGACAGGTATATCAGTCATCACAGCAAAACCACAGTACAGTGAGTTTTGGGAGCAGCACAGTGTAGTTTCTTGTTTCACGTGCAAAAAGGAGCATTTGCAGAGTGTTACGGTTTTATTAGCAGAAAAACAGCCTTTTCAAAAGGTCAGGGAGGATGGAAAATGGACATGAAAAAATAAATTACGACTTAACATTTATAAATAGACCTCAGGGGGGAAATAAATAATAAAAAAATGAATTATATGATCTTTTTACAATAGCAAACTTTGTTGTAAATGAACATATGCTTTAAAAATATTTTATTTTAATCATAGAGAGACAGTGATTATTTCTTTAGCAAGCGCTGTAGCAGCAGTTATTAAAGGGGACATCGGATGCTCATTGTCCAAAACTTGGTATGATTCTTTAGGGTCTGCAACATGCAACAATGCAGCATACTTTGGATAAAACTCCTCAATGGGCAAACACTCTTTTTACCCCGTCAAAAACAGCTCTGTTCACAGTGACCCATTTCGGCGCATGTCTCTTTAAATGCTAATGAGCTCTGCTCACCCCACCCCTCTCTTCTGTTTTTTGTGTATTTGGTGGCACATTACCTTCAGAAACAAAACTAATCCACTACGTCTTCAGTGGCTGTGATGTTGGACACATTCTCAACACATTCTCACACCCAACTCGTCACATATTGACACTTGGTCAGGACCCTTTGGCGTCACTTTTTGACGCACAGGGTACCCCTTTAACGCCATTTTTCGACATGCAGGGTCCTTCATTGCTTTAAATAAGAAACCCTTTGGCTCTTGTGTGTCTCGTGACCAATTGCGTCATGCTAATATTCGGGAGTATCTTTTTGAATGAGATGTGAGTGCGTTAACAGAGCAGGATCATTTTCAACGATTAAAACCTTATGTTTTACTCTCTTCTTCACATAACGATATCGTATGGCTTCAGAAGACTCGGAATGCAACACAACTTGTTTGCAATGCTTTTATACTGCTTTTTTATGGTCAGTTTCTGCAATAAATACTTGTGACTGTACTTATATTTGCCTGTTACGTGTTGTATATTGTTCAGAAGTGGGTAAGTTTAGGGTAAGAGTGGGTTTAGGTGCTCCAATGAAAGTATAAATTTATATAAAATGATTTCTATTTTTTACAAATGCACGCAAACCATTAAATTAAGGCAAACAACTGAAATCAATGGAGGGCCCTGCATATCCAAAAGTGACGCTAAAGAGGTACCTTGAGCGTCAAAAAGCGACTCCAAAGGGTCCTGACCAATTTATCAATATGTGACGAGTTGGAAGTGAGAACGTGTTGCACTTTTACATTCAAATACAAAACACCTGCATTGCTTACGAGACATTGTTGTCACTACAGCTGTTCAAGCGTGGAGAAAATAACGGCCAGCTGGCTGAAAGCGGAAATATGCTAATATGGGACAGTCCGATAGCAGTTGTGGGTGGGGCCTAAGCAGTATGACATCATACTGCTCAGAAAATCAAAACAGCTTGAAAATTGAGACTGTTTAGGTTTTTGTATTGTAGGGTGGCTGTGTCCACACGCTGCTATTTATACACAAAAATTACAGTCTTACTTTAGACTCGCACTAAATGAGCTAAGTGAGCTGAGAACAGTCCGACTGCCATTGTGTCGACTCTATTTTTTGAAGATAATGCGCCCGGCGATCTACATAAGTTCGCGCAAATCATTTGTGATCCAGCTTCACCTACAGCAGAAATTAGTATACGGGGTTTTTATGCATCTTTGCGAATCGCCTTTCTTAATAATGTACTAATTAGCAAATTTCACGACTAAATGTGGCTAAATGTGACTAAAGTAAACATTACGGCTTGTCACCCCACAGACGAGAGGGGTGGGGTGAGCAGAGCTCATTAGCATTTAAAGGAACATGCAACAGAACGGCTCACTCTAAAAAGGGCTGATTTTGACCAGGTAAAAAGGGTGTTTTTTAAACTACCACTGAGAAATTTGAACCAAAGCATGTTATGGACTTCTCATTAAGAACCTAAAGAATCATATCAACTTGTGGAAAATGGGCATCCGATGACCCCTTTAAAATCCCAGACCACTATATAGTACAGATCCGTCTTTGACTTGTGTATGCAGCATGCATATTGACCAAAGTGACAGTTAGCGTGTTCTTTCAAGAAGTATACAACATATTGGTGGTTCTGTACTGCTTTTCTGTGGTCTTAGGATGGTTAGTGTCATCTGTTCCCTTTAAACAAGAATAGAGAATGCTATGCAACAGCAAACACCAAAAAACATGCCACCACTGTGGTGATCGCCCTCCCACATGGCCGACAGCCCGTCATTTTAGAGATTGAGGGTTTGACTCTGGAATCAAATAAATGATGTGCTATGACACGTCGCCTTGAGCTGAGCTAAGTATATGAGCCACAGCTGGAGCCAGGCTGTATTTTAAGTGTCAGACAGGAATTGTCTTTAAAAATCAAACCACTTAGAATTCTAACACAAGCCAGAGCAGCATCAAAATGCTCCTCATCCACTCGATTTAAACTTGTGTTTATTATCCCAGCTCTGATACAGCAGACGCTCTGTGGCTTTGTTTCTGGGAAGAGCAGCGCTTAACCTTACAATTTAGCATGAGCATGTGTCTAAAATCAGTTCAAAAGGCATTCAAAAAGAGGAAGACAAACAAGCACAGCGACAATGTGTGCAATATCAGTTGGTTTTATTAAAGTCTTCCTCGTTCCACCAAACGCTTGCTCTCCGTATCAACCGCAAATAATAGAATTTCTTTGTCTAGCTGCAATCTAAAAGTCCAGAAATAGTATAGGGTTTACAAAACACAATCAGACACCTTTATTTGCAATCATTGTTTGTCCTGGAAGAAGGAAGTGGGTTTTTTACATCAAAAGAAATCCCGTCTCTGCTGTGGTGTTAGCCAGACAGGTACCATCAGCACTGAGATCTTTCTTTGTCCTCATACTTCCTTCAATCAAAGTGAAGTTGTTGATAAGTTTTGTATTTTGTAATGCTCTGCCCTTTTAGTCAGTGTCTGTCGTGTGATACAGTTTAACGTGTCACTGTCAAATCCAGGTTTCGTTACTCTGAGGAAGTGTGAGTGGTTCTAATGTTTACAGGGATGTAACTTTCTCATTCTCACCGTTTGCAGTGTTTAATGGGCTCAGGGCCAAATTGTAGCCAATGGAAACTCGGTCCTCATTGGACTAGGAGTCAGCTGACTCTACATTCCCATGATCTTCTAGAGAAGGGCATCGAAGTCAATCTCTAAAAACACACGGCAGAGAAAATGTTTGGACAAAAGCTCAGCTGAGCATCATGGGAAGGAAATACATGGTATTATTAAAGGGATAGTTCACCCAAAAATGAAAATTACCCCATGAATTACTCACCCTCAAGCCGTCCTAGGTGTATATTGCTTTCTTCTTTCAGACAAATACAATCGGAAATGTTTTAAAAAAATGTCCTGGCTCTTCCAAGCTTTATAATGGCAGTGAATGGGTGTTATGATTTTGAAGTCCAATAAAATGCATCCATCCATCATAAAAAGTACTCCACATAGCTTCGTAGGGCCTTCTGAAGCAAATCGATGCTTTTGTGTAAGACAAATATTCAATATCTGTATCCTGGAATTAGGATAGCGTAAGGTAGAGATTAGAGTTTATACAGTTTTAAATATGGATATTTTTCTTACAAAAATGTATCACTTCAGGAGGCCTTTATTAACCCCAAGGTGCCGTGTGGAGTACTTTTTATGATGGATGGATGCACTTTATTGGACTATTGAATATCACCACCCATTGACTGCCATTATAAATGCTTGGAAGAGCCAGGATATTTTTGAATACAATTTAGATTGTATTTGTCTGAAAGAAGACAGTGTTATACACCAAGGATGGCTTGAGGCTAAGTAAATCATGGGGTAATTTTCATTTTTTGGATAAACTGTCCATTTAAAGGGGAAATTCACCAGAAAATTTCAGTGCCGTCATCATTTACTCATCCTCACGTTGCTCCAGATTCCAAACCTGTGTGAAGTTCTTTCTTCTGTAGAGCGAAAATAGCAAAAAAGATACAGTGAATGCCAGTGGTGTTCTGTGTTGTTTTAAAACTCCATTTGTCTTTCATTGTATGGACAAAAAAGTTTAAACATTCTTCAATATACCTTCATTCCTTAAGGTTTTAATCTTTTTTGTCCTGCAGATATAAAACTTTACTTTTACAGTTACTTTGATTTTTTTTTTTTTTTATTTTTTTGGGAAATCAATAAAGAAAAAAATCTACGAGAAAAAGATTTGTGGTATGCACATTTGCAAAACATGTTTTAGGCTGTTCTGTGTGGGTGAGAAACCAAAGAAACTTGTGAATTCTTGTGAACATGATGTTGGTGCTAAGGAAAGCCACAAGCTGTTTTCGAAGTATTTGCTGATTACATCAAATGTATATGTGTTACGACCACATTTTTATATGCTTTATATAATAGTATGTACTTTACAACTTTGGATCAAACTTGAAATGCCACTAACATGCTAAAAAATACCTATAAAGAGCAGCATATATTGAATATACTGAGTGCGTTTTAACACTAAACACACAGTGTTATGTCCAGTGAGCTTGTTTGTTTGTTTGTTTGAGGCCTTGGTAGAGATTTTATCTTTCATACAGTTTTTCTCAGGAATTATTTATGCATGCAGTGATGGATAGATGTTATCTGTCTCTGAGGAGGCGACCAGGAATGTTCGATTAAATCGTGCCTTCCTAAGCTATGACTTCCTATTGTGTTAAATGCATAACTTGTCTTACTCTCACAGTAATTGTAGAGATGTTACTCTTACCAGTGACTGAGTAATAATAGGCAGGTATTAAAATATAATTTATAACAATAGACAGTTTAATCATCATTGCAGCAGCAGCGTGTATGACACTTATTTTGATAAATAATGTTGGCTTCACACTATGAGTGCAACGGAAAATTAAAAATGGATTTCCTTCTACAGCGGTATATGTGATAGGATTGTTTCATGGTTGTTGACAGATGTCTTTTTTCTCAAATTTTTATTTAAAATCTACATGTTTCACAATTTTATTCAGTAGCTGTTTTGTAGTTCTTGTAATGTGACAAATTAAATGTAAATATTCTTATTATACTCCTATTAGTCCTATAATTAAGGTCATAAAAATGTGTATAATAATTATAAAATAATAATAAAATGTTATTAGATGTTTAGATTCATAAAAACATTTCACTCTGTTATGAAACTAGTGTCACTGAAATTTCAAGTCAGCTGTCTATTAATGAATGTCATTCAGCTTATCATTATTACAATGAGTAATCCAGTGTTACTTTAATTATTCGATGACGCGTCTTCTTTTTTCTCCATTTTCCGAATAGCAGATTTTCTGAGTAGAAACACTGCTTCTGGAGAAAGACAGATATTACCTAGTGTTGCATCACCTTACTGAATTGGGCCTGGCCTTTCCTAAAGGCTGGGCTAAACACTACAGTTCCACAAAAAGAGAAATGTAAACATCCCTATTATACAGGCTAAAAAAGAAACATCAACATGGGTTGAGTAGTTTTATAGGTCATTGCGCTAGATTAGGTTTATATTTAACCAGTAAGGTACAAGAGGTTGCATCATAAACATGGTCACAACTGAAGGGTTTTGACAGCAAAGTCCCTGACATCGTTTATTTCCCAGTACCCCATATTTCCAAAGTATATTTCCAGTACAGCAAAGCATTGAATGATATATAACTTTTAATTAGGATTTATACATCATCTGAAAGCTTAATAAATAAGCTTTCCACTGATGTATGGTATTGTTAGGATAGGACAGTATTTGGCCAAGATACAACTATTTGAAAATCTGGAATCTGAGGGTGCAAAAAAATCAAAATATTTAGAAAATTGCCTTTAAATATATCCAAAAAGAAGTTTTTAGCAGTGCATCTTATTAATCAAAAAGTTTTAATATACAGTAGTCAACATTTGAAGTGGATCAAAGTTGTCCTAAGACAAGAACAGGTATTCTTTTTGGTTGTAGGACAAAATTAATGAGAGGTTTTGATCCACTTCAAATGTTGACTACTGTACAGAAAATGTCTTTGTGGAACATGATCTTTACTTAATATCCTAATGATTTTTACCATAAAAGAAAAATGTATCATTTTGTCCTAAACAATGTATTTTTGGTTATTGCTACAAATATACCTGTTCTACTTAAGACTGGTTTTGTGTTCCAGGCTCACATATAGACTCAGCAAAATAGTCCCTGATATAAATATACCTAGTCTAGCAGTTAATAATTAACTTCTGCATATGCTGTGCAGTCATTTATATATATATATAGCTAGATGATCAGATGTTTCAGATAGCTATTTGTATTTCCTGTGTTTTAGCATAGCTAGAATGCTCTGCTGAATGACCAGTTAGCATCCGGGACCAGAACTTTTCCTTTTATATGATACTGAGTACTATTTATAAAACATTGTATAATCCATGTGCTTGCTCTAAAATAACACTACAAGTCTCATCTCTCATCCTCAACTCATTGTTTGAAATTTTAAGTATGATGACCAAATATTTAAATGAACAGGAGAGTGACTGTTAGTGAGTTATCCAACAACCAACATTCACTCATTAGTAATTTATACCACAAAATAAAGACAAATAGCATTTTTATATGACTAAATGGAATGCAATGTGGCTAAAGGGAGTTTGATAGTTTATTTGTAACCTTATGTGGAGTTTTGTTGAGATGTAAATGACGTGTGATAAGCTATACTTTTGGTTTTGTTTCCTTTTTTGAGCTCTGTTCCAGTAAGGTCTGTTCTGTTGTAAGGCAGTGTTATTCACAAACAAAGTATGGCCTTCATAGTGGGACGTCCAGTTTGCTGCCGACCCCTGGAGGGTGTGTGGGTTGTGACAAAGCCTCCCCATTCACCCCACACTGGGTTTCTCAAAAACCCATGACGTATTCTTGACCTCAACCTGCTGCAAACTTTTTACACAGACACAAAAGACCAAAGAGTACGAATGTTGTCATTAATTAGCATGACATTCTGAAATTAGCCAACATAGCGCTTTACATAATTAGGAAACAATGGTTTTGTTATGAAACCTGTTTATATATAGCTCATATGTGACTCTGGACCACAAAACCAGTCATAAGTAGCACGTGTATATGTGTAGCAATAGCCAAAAAAAAGCAAAAATCATTAGGAATTTAAGTAAAGATCATGTTCCATGAAGATATTTTGTAAATTTCCTACAATAAATATATCAAAACTTAATTTTGGATTAGTAATATGCATTGCTAAGCACTTCATTTGGACAATTTTAAAGGCGATTTCAATTCTTTTGCACCATCAGATTCCAGATTTTCAAATAGTAGTATCTCGGCCAAATGTCGTCTTATCCTAACCAACTATCAATGGAAAGCTTATTTAGTCAGCTTTCAGATGATGTATAAATCTTAATTTTAAAAAAATTACCCTTATGACTGGTTTTGTGGTCCTGGTTCACATACATCTCACTCTTGAGAACAAGCGCAGCCTGTAGCTTTTACAGGCACAATTGGTTCACCACTGTGCTATTAAACATTAGTAATTTTAACTTTGTGAATGATTCACTTACATTGCCAAAATGCAGACAATCCTCATCTTATCAAGACTGTATAAGCTATATTTATTTACTGTGACTAATTTGTAATCAGCATGAGAGGTATTAGTACAGTGCAAGAGATCTACTGCACTGACATGATGCTTTTCTTTATTACCTTCGCTAACTATAGTCTGTTGTGTGTGTGCAGTGCTGGAGCAGCTGTTGGAGCAGCTGCAGAGGTTCCTGAAGATCCTGGATGGAGAGAAGCTGAGTGGAAATGCCACAGTGCAGAAGGGCCTTCTGACAGACCTACTGCAGTCGTACAAGTCTTCCAATGGTACATAAATAACATCATAATGTCTAAACTAACCATCAGACTCTACACCAGTGCTTCTCAAACTGTGATTTACAAAGCATTGGTGGTCCATGTTTTTGAGTTGATTTTCGTACATTCGTACATGCAGAGCGGCTCCGTTGACGGTAAATGCTGCTCCACACAAACAGTTATCATTTACATGTGTGGAGCATCTCAAACTCCATCTCTGCATATTGCTGTGAGTTTCGGTTTATTATAACTTTCGTCTGGAAACACAATGTGCGTTAGATAAATCATTTATAACCTACACAAACACAGGAGAGTACATTTCTCCTCACACGTTTTGATGTCTAATATTCAAGAAATTACAGTTGCTGTAGCTTTTCTGTCATAAAGAAATGGCCAAATATTAAAAATTAAGTGCACATTTGAAAGAAATGTTGTTGAGTCAATATTAAACACGGATTACATTGCGCAGTAAAGTGTAAAAAACAATTATCAGGCCGTTGGCTCCTTCCAAATGCGTAATTTACATTACAGTAGCTCTACTGTTTATAATACATTATGTATTTTAACAGTTTTGTTCAATAAAACAATATGATTACTTGCTTTTGATACTTTATTTGAACTAATTATTATTGCCTCCTTGCTATTATATATGTATTTTAAGTCATTTAAAAGGCTATTGTACTACAAAAAATGAATTATAATTATCCTATTACTCGATTATTTTGTCAGAATAATCGTCAGATTACTCGATTACCAAAATAATTGTTAGTGACAGCCCTACTACTTTTCAGTAGTTTGGGTCAGGACAAAATTTTAATGGTTTTGAAAAAAGTCTGCGATCAGAAATACAGTAAAAATAGTAATACTGTGAAATATTAATACATTTTAAAGTAAACCCTGGGTGTTAAAACTTGTATGGCCTGAAATAATGTAAATGATGTCTCTTACTGAAAAATTGACATTATTTTGATGACGTGAAATGGATGCACTCGGAGGTGCTGCCTGTTGCTATTTTTACCACAACACAACTTGAAAAATAAAATACGATATGATGACCACAGCTACTGAAAGAGCTTATAGGTGGCGATGTATATAAGCGTAGGCTTAAACCAAATACCATCTATTTTTTTTCCCCACAAGGAGCCTAAACGTCCTCGGATAACAAGTAAAATCCACACTGAGAAACTTCTGGCTGCAGCGTCAAGACAAGCATCGACATGTTTACATCCTACCAGGATGGCATCTAGCGTTTATTGTCTCTGCCATTTGTAAGCTCTTTCAGTAGCTGTTTTCTACTAAAAACCTCAAAGGCATCAGGGCTAAAGTGGAGAGAACAAAGACTCAGGTCTTTAGGAAGTTATTCATCCACAGGCATCTTCCCATTCTTTTCTCCTCTTCTTATCACCAGGAAAAGCAGTGAAGACTAACTTTGCTTCTCTCATTGCCCTTTGGCTGAAAATTACATTTCCAAGTTGTGTTGAGGTAAAAACAGCAACAGGTAGCGCCAGTAGCTCACCGAGTGCAACCATTTCACATCATTGAAATAATGGTGCCCTCCATAGTCCAAAATATGTATAAAACTGTGGATTTTTAAATAATGACAGATGTTGTTGTGTGCTGCTTTTGTGGGAGCACTATACTGGTGTAAATAAAAAGTAGCAAAAGGTCTAACAAATGCAGTTTTATATACAGTATAAGTATTTGAGCATGACACTTGCACAGCACAATTGTCCTCACGAGGAGCAACAGTTGTGTGTGCATTTATAGCTTCTGTGTTGTTTAGAGAATCTGCTCTGTTCTGTCTTATTAAGGAGCCCGTAATTTTGGTCCGTGCATGTGCTTCTTTCTTCACACAAGCATGGCTGTAGGTTTTTCATGTTCTGGTCTTGGGCTTGTGCACTTCCTCCCCTGGCTCCAAACTGTATCATTTTCCAAGGCTGTTTTTATCCTCCAGGGACACTCACTTCCTTTTAGTAGCAGCTTATAAATAGCTTTCATTTCCATCCTCCAAATCCCAATCTGTTTTCACTGTACCATCAAAACATTTTTTTGCTTCATCACAGGGTTTTATTTCCCCTGCAAAAATGCATCAGAATTGTGTTACCTGTGCCATGCACCATGTCTCTGCCATGCTGACATCTTGTCGCTTACACTTAATTTACTTCATCTGAAGATCCAAAAAACACCCTACAATATTATCTGTTGCCAAGCAAGCGCTGTAAAACCATCTCCTACAGCCTTGGACTAAATCAGCACTTTTATTATGATAGAATATGACCTCTCTATGTATCCCACTGGCCTGTCTTTGATGTGTACAGAAGGAGGGGCCCTGGAGATGCCTTTGGACCCTTACACAAGAGAAGTGTAGCACAAAACTCTCACTGTTCTTCTCTATAACAGAAATCTATTACATGTTCGGTAAAAACGAGTGAGGGATGAAAGGGTTTAGAATTTGAAAAAGCATTAAATATGAGAAGGAGGGGGAGGAAAAATCAAAGAAGTCCTAGAAGTTCCAGGCAAGGTTATTTGAGTGGAGCAGAATATCTCTACTCAAGTAAGTTCACAGTGGGCCCAAAAGTATGTGGACAATTAGGCCACACTTAAATTGTGATTTTATTTCATAAATAGGCAATAAATAAATTCCTCAAGTTCACACAGGTGTCCTAGCAGTTAAATACTGTGTAAACATGTTCCACTAATGTTCGGCCAACTGTAAAATGTCCAACTACTTTGTATCTTGAAATTAAACAGTATTTATGTTTTATTAATTAAAACCTAACAAACATTTTTTACTTGAAGCGTTTAACTTGTGTGGGCTATATGTTCATGTTAAAGTAAATACCCTTAAAACAGACTTGGCAACACTGATTGTTAGAGATTTTTAATATAAAGTTCTCGTCGTGTTGGATATATATTTGTCGATACTGGATGTTTAATTGTGCCTGCTCATTTCCTAGATTTTTTTTAATGTATTATCTTTGCCATCATATGATGGTCACTTAAAGTCTCATAACAGTTCATATCTATTTGAGAGTTCAGATGCATCTGACGTTTTTCTTTAAAATTTTTATCAGGCTCCTACACTGTAAAAAATAAAAAACAATTTGTTGAGTCAGTTTAAAATAATTTGTAACCCTGCTGCCTTAAAATTTTAAGTTCAGTCAACTAAAATAAGTTTAGTCAACTTGAAATGTTAAATTGTACTTGTTAAACTTAACAGATGGGTAAGCTGCCTTAAAATTTTAAGTTGATTCAACTCAAATATCTAAGTTGTCACTTAGTATAATTTAACATTTCAAGTTCAATTAACTTTTTTTGAGTTGACTAAACTTAAAATTTTAAGGGAGCCAGGTTATAAATTATTTTAAGTTGACTCAGCAAATTGTTTTTTACAGTGTATGTATAGGTTTCTAACTAACTAAGTACTTCTGATTGGGCTGAGGCTGGGATTTAGCGAGTTTGAAGTAAAAGTATTTGATGGATGTATACTATATGTCGAGAGGATTCATTCAGTATCATTATCTCACTTTTGACCAAGGTGGCTTTTAGAGGGTTTTGCATCTGAACTCTTCATTTGTACTTTTTGGCACATTTGTGGCAAATTCATATGAGTTTGTGTGATCCCATTCATGCATTTTCATAAAGGTGAGGTATATATTCATTTATTTATTTATTGTTAATTAGTTTATTTTTATTTTCCCCACTAATCACATCATACAAATTTGTATAAAATTGCAACTTATAAAATGCTTTCTCATGAGATTAGGTTGGTTCCTGTAGCACAAAATTCAGTACAAAAAGCTTGCCACCATGTGAGAAAGTTTTAAACAAGATTTAGATGTAATCAACATTTAAAACTTCTAATGGTGTTAAATACTGTGTAAACATGTTCCACTAATGTTCGGCCAGCTGTAAAATGTCCAAGTACTTTGTATCTTGAATTCAAACAGTATTTATGTTTTATTAATTAAAACTTAACAAACATTTTTTACTTGAAGCGTTTAACTTGTGTGGGCTATATTCATCTAAAAATAAATACCCTTAAAACTGCAGACTTTGCAACACTGATTGTTAGAGATTTTTAATATAAAGTTCTCCATTGTGTTGGATATGTATTTGTCGATACTGGATGTTTAATTGTGCCTGCTCATTTCCTAGATTTTTTTAACATGTTGGCTTGCCATCATATGATGGTCACTTAAAGTTGTTGTTTTTTTTTAACAAATAATTTAAAAACAAAATTATAAAATTAAAGTGCAAAATGCAATTCTTGATATCTAGTGCTTTTTTATTAATTTATTTTTAATTTATTTAGAGAAAATATTGTAGATTTTTAACTTTAGCCATTTATGACAAGCTTATTGTTTGTCATAAAATGAAAATAATTATTGGGACAACCATATCAGCAAGTGACGCTTGAGTCACATTATAAGTCTCCTAACAGTTCATAAATATTTGGATTCATTCAGTATCATTATCTCATTTTTGACCAAGGTGGCTTTTAGAGGGGTTTGCATCTGAACTATTCATTTGTACTTTTTGGCAAATTTGTGGCAAATTCGTATGAATTTGTATGATCTCGTTCATACATTTTCATAAGGGTGGGGTATTTGTTCATTTATTTATTTATTTTAATTTGTTTATTTTTATTTTTCCCACTAATCACATCATACAAATTTGTATAAAATTGCATAAAAATGCGTTCTCATGAGATTGGGTTGGTAAATTAAGTGTCCACATACTTATTGGGTTCCTGTAGCACAAAATTCAGCACAAAAAACTTGGCATCATGTGAGAACGTTTTTAACAAGATTTAAATGTAAACAATATTTAAAACTCTTTAATGGTGTTTATTTCGCAGGAGGAGATGAAGAATACATCTACATGAACAAGGTCATCGTCACGTGTCAAAACCAAGACAAAACAGACAGAGGTGAGACTGTGATATAATATATATAATTAAATTATAATAAGTTTTGCAGGTGTGAGGATGAAAATGGCCCCTGACCTGCAAAGATGTGTGTCACATGTAACGGTGGTTTATCTTGCTGTTTGACAGCTCTGCTGTGAATGTGTTTCATGTTTAGTGTGATTGGGTTATGGCTGAAGTGTTAAGACCCCCCTCCCCCCCGCTCCTCACCATTTCCTGTCTGTTTCTCAGTAACTCCTGTCCTCCTCTTGCTCTCTCTGCCAGACCCCCATCTGAGGCCAGGCTGCTTTGTTTAGATTTCACTGAAGAATGAGAGTAACAATAAAACCAGACTTAACATTCACGTCGCTAGTAGTCTGCGCCAAAAAGATACATGCATGACTAAACTGTGGTGGCGTTCTTTGATCAAATTCACAAACGGCACTATTTTAATAAACAATTTTAAAAAAGCTTATCAAAAAGCAACCCTTTGAAGTTCTGTATCATGCAAAAGGATTGTTTTTTTATTTATGCCATGCACAGTGATTTCATCATTTCCTGCCTATATGAAAATTTCCCCAACCTTGTATTAATAACTCAATAATTACATAGAACCCTAGTGTGCCACACCATGCGATTCGAAAACTCACGTATACCAACAGAGAAACGTAAGCGGTGTGGAAAAATGTAATTTTAGTGAAAAGCAGCACTTCATGGTGTCTTGACTCTTTGGTGACTCTTCGTCCTTGCTGTGCGGGTTTGGTATTCGCTTTGCGTTCCTACGGCAACCCAGATGTTACCGTTTGGAGAGGAAGTCGAAGGAATGTCTGATGGGAAGCCTCTGAATATGGCCATCAGCTCTAGGAGACTGCCGCAGGCTATGCAGTGTTACCAGAGCTAAGCCGCCTAGCATATGCAATCTGTGGTAGATGAATAGCGGAATTAATATGTTTACTTGTTGCTTGCAAGCACAGTTCTTTAATGCTTCTTACTGCTGCACTTGATGAACCCATTTAAAATTTATTAACAGCCACTTTTGTTCTGTGTGAAATCAATGTGCTCCTCAGACTACAGACTAGAAGCCAATGGAGAACCAGGTAGACACATCCCTTTCAAGAACCCACCAGAGCCTCCACCTCCCAGACCAGTAAGTGACTCATTTTAACTTGTCATTGAAAAATGACAAAGATACAAGATTATAAATATCAATATACATTTTATTTCACACTCAGTTTGTTTTGAGATGCTAGTATGACAGCAGTGTTGGGGGTAATGCATTACAAATAATAACAATAATAAAGTTATGTAATCAGATTACACAAAGATATTCATGTTCCATAAAGATATTTTGTAAATTTATAATTTATAAAACCATTTTTGATTAGTAAATATGCTTTGCCAAGAACTTAATTTGCACTTTAAAGGTAATTTTCTTAATATTTAGATTTTTTTGCACCCTCAGATTCCAGAATTTCAAATAGTTGTATCTCGGGCAAATATTGTGCTAGCATAACAAACCATACTTCTATGGAAAGCCTATTTGTTCGCTGGTTTTGTGCGAATATTTATTTTGTGGTCCAGGGTCACAAATATATAATGTAAAACACATAAGTAAGGCCAGCCCAAGTAACATAATGCATTGCATTCCATAAAAAGTAACTAAGTAACACAATTAGTTACTTTTTTATGGAGCAACTCAATATTTTAATGCTTTACTTTTAAAATGAACTTTCCCCAACTTTGTATGACACAAATGCAACACATAATCTGCTATTAGGGTTGAGCGATACATTATATATTGAATAGTCACACTATATTTGCCATTATTTTGCTGTTATATTGTAAAAATCACAATTATTTTAACACACTTTCAGTGCTTTTGCAATTGATTCAATATTCATAATTCAATGATTCTTGAATCTGTGATTCAGTAATTTAAGAATCAGGTATTTGTTTGCATTGTCACTAAAAATGTTCATGGAAGTCCTGATGTGGCCTTTTTTGTGTATTAAAATATTTAGGTTAAATATATGTTGCACAATTTTATTGTTTTATGTAAAAGTTCATAATTTAAAATATTACACTTATTGTTATTATTATTATATTTTGTATTATTATGTTATTTTTCACTATGTGGAAAATCACGCTATCATTATTTTTAACTAGATATGTATTTATTTTGCTTGCATTACATATTTTGATTCTATTTAATTTCAATTTGTTTAAAAGGGACATCAGATGCTTATTTTCCACAAGTTGGTATGATTTTTTAGGATCTTCATGAAATGTATGTAACATACTTTGTTTAAAATTGTTGTGTAAAACAACACCCTTTTTACCTTGTCCAAAACAGCTCTGTTCACAGTGACCCATTTAGGTGCATGCTTCTTTAAATGATAATGAGCTACTGTTTACTCCACCACTCTCCTTCAATTTTTTGTTTATTCGGTGGCGTGTTACTATTAAAAACAACACTAATCCACTGTATTCTCAGTGGCTCTGATGTCAGGATGATGAAGACTCCATCCAAC
>JAHKKF010535679.1:27216-49013 GCA_019740295.1 Labeo calbasu | reverse complement strand
TGATCATGAAACTTTACTTTTTCTTTTTTTAAACTTGTAAGTTGAGGTGACATTGAAGATACTAAATCTTAGATGTTTTCTACAATTTGATAACAATGAGGGAAAAAGGGATTGAATATATATTTATATATATGTATATATATATATATATAATGGATATATACATTGTATGCGTCAAAATTATCAATTTTTCTTTATGCCAAAAATCTTTAGTATATTAAGTAAAGATCATGTTCCATGAAGATATTTTGTAAATTTACTACCCTAAATATATCAAAACTTAATTTTTGATTAGTAATATGCTTTGCTAAGAACTTCATTTGGACAACTTTAAAAGCGATTTTCTCAGTATTTAGATTTGTTTGCACCCTCAGATCTCGGCCAAATAACGTCCTATTCATACATCAGTGGAAAGCTTATTCATTCAGCTTTCAGATGATGTATGAATCTCAGTTTTAAAAAAATTGACCCTTATGACTGGTTTTGTGGTCTATGGTCACATATCTTTAAAATCACTTTAGTTTTAGAGTTTTAATTGGAAGATATTTACAGAAATTTTATCTTTTTATCTATTCTGAGAAAAAAAAAACTCAGAATTGCGAAATAAAATCTAAAAATTCTAAATTTCTTTCTCCCAATTCTGAGTTCTGACTTTTTTCTCTGAATTCTGCAAAAAAATAAAAAGGTAATTGTGAGTTTTTATCTTACAATTTAGAATTTTCTCCCCACAACTGTGAGTTTGTCTTTCAATTCTGACTTTTCTTTATATTTAAAAAAAGTATAAAAATGGGCAGATAAAAAGATTCAATTTTATTTTTTTTTCCCTGAGAAAACACACACTGTAAAAAATAAATAGAAAACCTAAAAAAATAAGGCAACTTTGATGCAGTAAGACTTTTGAGTTCTCTCAACAATAGTTTTTCTCAGTAAAGATACTTTGTTTAGCCAACATGAATTTGTTTGTTCATGCAATGCAGAATGTCTTATTTTGCTAATAGAAAAAGTCTTGTCACAGCAACTGAAACAACAATTACTGTCGTTGAGGTAATTTATTTTTTTATGTGTCAATTTTTTGTTTATTTACAAATGACAAACAGTGAATTGTTATAGAAACCTTAATGAATATCTTAGCCTAATATGTAAACAACATTGTCTTACAAAGAGATAAAAGTGGTTGAACATACTCTAGGCCTCAAAACAATCCTCAAGAACGGTTGCAATCAACAAATGTTAAAAAGGTGAGCTCTTTACATCACAGTGCAACAAATAACAATAATGAAACAACAACAACTACAAGTTTAAATTAAGTCAACAAACAGCAAAACAATCCTATAAAAGTAACTCACAAAGCCTTAATATGAAATTCTTTGTTCAGACAATTGCTGGGACAACATTTGGGTTAATTTTGTTGGTCTGACAAGGGTTTTGATGTCGTTTCAAGAAAATAGCATTTTTTCCTATTTGAGAAATGTTTCAAAACTGGAAAATATGCATTTGCATTTTGCATTTTTTACAGTGTAGTTGAATGAAAACTATGAAGGGAACAGAATCACACTTAAAATGCACTTATGTAATTTGACGCCCACTTCTGATTTTATCCGAACACAGATACGAATAATTGAGACTGTTACAGATATTGGCTTTGCTGCACACCCCTAGTGATAGCCGATTAATTCAGCACTGTAACTGATTATAAAGTGTCTGATAAATGTTTTGGAAACGTACTGTAGAAGATGCACAACACTGAATAGGTCACAGTTAAGGTCACTCACAATAACTGAGTTATGGCTGGGTAAAATAAGAGGCTGGCCGAGCGCAGCCGCCTCCTCACTGTAATTACTATTCGTTCCTTAATCACTGCAGTCAGCTCTAATTAATCCAGCCGTCCAGTGATTTGTGATGTTTTTTCTTAGAGGGTGGAAACTTCATATTAGAAAACTGAGTGGAATCACAGGAACCAATGCAATGCAAAAACATTGCTTAAGTGAGGTTAAAAAAAAAAAGAATCTATTTTGCACTCTTTTTAGTTGAATTCAGAAATTATTACTTTCATGTCAATTTATGTCAAATAATGTGATCTTAGACTTTTAGATCCTGTATATATGCATAAGCACAGATTTTCTAGCTTCAAATTTTGCCAATGGATTTAATGTAAAATTTAAATATGATACTTGTGGACTTCATTGTGCAAGACAATCATGATTGTGCAAGACAATCATGTTTAAAATGTTATTAATGAGCAATAATATCAGTACTTTAATCTAAAACTTATTGATTATACTTTGCGTGACAATTTGTGTTTCAAACATAAATACAAACGATGACAAATAACTCGAGTTCCATAATTCCATGAAATATTACTTCACTAATAAAAAAGGAACCGTGCACTTACCGGGTTTAACGTGTTCCACCATAAGGAAGAACAGCGGCAGATTCTTCCAAAATAATTTGAAATGCTTTTGCTCCATATCCATCCGCAGGAGTCTAGAAGCGTGTGAAATTGCCTGTCATGACTGTTGTATGTGCTGATCATGCGGTGCTTGTGATTGTGCTGCTCTGGCTTTGTCATCAGACTCACTGAGCGGCTCTGACGGACTGCGAGCCAATGATGATGCCGTGCGTCTCCACAGAGGATCAGTGGGCGGGGTTTACATTGTGGTGGGCGGGGTTTACATTGTGGAATGAATGTTCAATTTGGTAAAGGACCAAATACTTAAAACCTAAATTATTAACTTTTATTAAATACAATTTAATATATATTTATATGACGCAATCTGTTTTAGGATTAGCCAATCAGCGAAAAGCACCGCCATAGTACAACACAGGGTCTAGGGTTCAGGGGTGAAACGTAATATTATATTAACGTAATAATAAGATATTATCATAACGCTATATGTATTGTATTAATATATTATTCATTCATTAATACATCAATCGAGTCATCAATATATAGTAAAATAAATCGGTAAAATTAATTAATGGATTTTGTTATGCATTACATATAATAAATGTAATTTTTTCACTGTTGTCTTTAATTAAATAATTTATTATGCATTATATACATGTGTTTTTATTATATTTCAATATTAATAATATTATAAATATGAAACCTTATACATAAAAATATATGTAGATTTTTTTGTTTTGATTTATGCTATGACGTTATAATTTTTTAAAAACATATTACTTTTTTTGTGAAAATGCATGTTATGAAATAATTGTTGTCATGAAGGTATTTAAATACTGCAAAATAAATTGGTGCATTTAATCACTGACTTTTTAAATAATTTGTTATGCATTACGTACATGTATTTTTATTATATTTCAATAATATAAATATTAAATATTTTACATGAAAATATATTTAGATATAGTTATGATGTTATGATTTTTTAAAACATATTACTGTTTTTTTGTGAAAATACATGTTATGAAATAATAATTGTTGTCTATAAATGTTTTCTTTAAATACTTTAATCATTTACTTATTAAATAATTTGTTATGCATTACATACATGTATTTTTTATTCTATTTCAAAATAAATAATATTATAAATATTAAATATTTCCTATAAAAAATATATTTAGATTTTTTTGTTATGATGTTTATGATGTAACGATTTTTTTTAAACATAGTACTGTTTTTTTTTGTGAAAATACCGGTTATGAAATAATAACTGTTGTCTATAAAGGTTTTATTTACTGCAAAATAAGTTGGTGCATTTAATCACCGACTTATTAAATAATTTGTTACGCATTACATACATGTATTTTTAGTATATTTTAATATTAATCACTAATTAATTAATATTACTGTTTTTTGTAAACATGTTATGAAATAATAATTGTTGTCTAGAAAGGGTTTCTTTAAGTACTGCAAAATAAATCGGTGCAGTTAAAACTCACTTAATTAGTAATTAGTTATGCATCAGATACATGTATTTTTATTATATTTCAATATTAATAATATTATAAATAATAAATACTTTTATATATATTTTTTTATGAAATAATAATTGTTGTTTATTAAGGTTTTCTTTAAATACTGCAAAATATTGGTGCACTTAATTATAGACTTGCTAAATCATTTGTTATACATTACATGTATTTTATTGTAATTCAATATTAATATTATTTATTACAATTATTCAATATGAATAATATTATAAATATTACATATTTTATATAAAAATATATTTAGATTTTTTTTGTTATGATTTTTGTTATGATGTTATGATTTTTTTTTGCTTTTGATCTCTTTAAACTAGTGTAGTATGGCTTATGAATATTAAATAGTTCCTGTTGAAGTTGCTTGGCAACCTTCCTAAAGCGTCTAGGATCTTGCAAACGCGCCAAGTGATTATCGCGCCCTCCTCCTGTCGTCTGGATTTCACCCAATCAGGTACGAGTATTTGGCGAACGTGACAGCAACGCGATTAATATTCATTAGCTATTACTCTACCATAGTAGAACTCGTGTTCGTTGTTCGTACGCCAGGGGCCGTTAAGGGCTGGGTTGATAAACTCTGGCAGTGGCAATTCTTACAGCAATAGTTTACAAGTTGTAAACTGTACTGCGGTAACTGTGGCGATCTCCCTGCGTCCAGACATTAGAACCCGTACATCAGGTAAACATAAAACTTCAGCGAACTTAACTTTATGGCATTGCGCAATGAACTTTGTACTGTAAACTTTGTGTTTTTGTTCTTTCAGAAGCGGCATAGTACGTTGTGTAATAATGTTTTCTGCTCTGTTTTTAAATTTTTTAAACCAGAAACGTATTATTTCTGAATAAAAGAAAATAAAACTAATTTCCAATGAAGAAGGCAGTGCTGTTTAGTTTGTGGGGTGGTGTTGTTACACCCCATCTTACCCAGGCATTTCAGAAGTTTGAAGAAACTACTGGTATTTCGAGGTATGTGACTTTTATTTGTTTGTTTGTCTATTTATTAAATATATTTAATGAAAAAAATTATACATGTATTATTTATTTATTTTATGTTGGTCTAGGGGGTTCATAAAGAATGTGACTGCAAAACTTGGCAGTGAGAATGCACTGTATCGCTTGGAAAAAGGAAAAGTCACGGTGACTCAGGTCATTGTCATTCATTCATAAAATGCATTCATGCATATGGCATGACACTATGTATGCAGTCTGCTTTAGTGCAACTAAAATATTTGCTGACGCATCATTGTTTTCACATATCAGATGATTCCTGAATTTGAAGCTGAGTGCCAGAAGGTAGCAGCCGATCAGGGTCTGTCTTTATCTGCCCAATTCTCAGCTCAGAAGCTTTTCAGTGACATTAGTCAAGCAGAATTCAACAAGCCAGTTCTTGATGCTGCAGCTGTCCTCCATCGTCACGGTATGTTGATTTTGCATTGCAGCTTGAGCTGTTTTAAATTAATCTTTTATCTTTTTCCTCAAAGGAATTTTTTATTTATCTCTTAAAGAAATAGTGCATGCAAAAATGTAAGCTAGCTGGAACTTTACACAGCCTCAGACTATCCCAGATGCAGATGAGCTTGTTTCTTCATCTGAAAACAGTTGGAATGCAGTGAATGGGTGCTGTCAGAATGAGAGTCCAAACAGCTGATAAATGGTGTAAACGGTGCTTTATCTGTGCATATTTCTCTTGTAATTTTTCACTGGAGAAAACGGTGAAATTGGATTTGTTTCTTACAAACACACAGCTTTTGGCTTCTCAAGATGTTAACTGATAATTCTTGTGAATTATTGTGATGTTTTAGTCAGCTGTTTGGACTCTAGTTTTGACGGCACCCATTCACTGCAAAGGATCCACTGGTGGCCAAGTGATGCAATGCTACTATTCTCTACATTTTTTCAGATGAAGAAATAAACTCATGACTCAATTCTCAGCAAATGTCAATTTTTGGGTGAAATTTTCCTTTAAGGCATTGCTACTTGTGTCCTGGCTAATATCTGGGTGGATGACACTGATCAGAGAGACGGCATCGCTAGGATTCTCTCCGTTTTGGAGAGCCGTTTCGACCTGGTTGTGCGATCTTGCTATGCTGGTGTTAGAATCCCAGAGCCAGACATCTTTACCAATGCCCTCGAGAAACTTGCAGTTAAACCTCAAGAAGTAAGTGCAGTAAATCATTTCAGAAAGTCTCCAATTGGAAACTGACAGCAGATTCAAAAGCTGCTAGTTAAGGGATGTAACCAAATGCTCTTATAATTGACTTGTTTAAGGCGGTCTGGCTGGATGTGGATGAAGAAAGTGTCAAAGCAGCTGAAGGTTTGGGAATGACGGCTGTTCACGTCAAGGACATCACTGAGGCTCTAAAGGAAATCCAGAAGCTTACGGGAATAGAGGTAAGAAATTTCTTAAATCACTGTAAAAATCATTTTAATGCTAAAAGACTGCAAAAATGTTATGGTATATTCCAGTCAGTTGGTTAACGGCAAGTTCGTGTTACTATATACAGTATGGCTAAATGGTTAAATTTACAGTTTCATCTTATAATTTCCAGTGAAAAAAACATAAATTGAATTCCCTGTTTGACATTCGTCATTTAATGGTTTTAATGGAAAACTTTTAACAGGTCACTGGTGATCTTCAGCCACCTTCTTGTGATCCAGAAAATGTCTCTCATGGATATGTGAATATCAAGGTATTGCTTATGTTTATCACTGTTTTATTTGTGCTAAAGTTCATTGGCAGTTTGTTATTGAGAGAAAAGGTCACGAAAAGGGTGTTCCTATGTTTTTCAGCCTGGCGTGAGGATCCACTATGTAGAAGTGGGAGACGGACCGCCTGTTCTCCTGTGCCATGGCTTCCCAGAGAGTTGGTATTCCTGGAGGTATCAGGTGAGGAACCCTTTTAACTGATGCAACTGAAATATAGGCCTTTGAAGGTAGTGAGATTATTGCGAGTCTGTCATAGCTCAGTGGGTAAAGATCAGGGCTGGTAACCCACAAGTGTGGGGTTTAAACACCAAAAGCAGTGATTCATGAGCTTTCACTGTTATACCTTTGAATACGCCTCAAGGGGAACTGAAAAATGGATAATGAAAATAAGAACGAACCCTTTTCACAGAGTTTATTGACGCAATCAGTTATATTATGCAATTTTGCAACCTCTTTTGTGTTTTCATTTTTAAAAGATTGAATGTATATTTATAACTCTGTACTCTGTTTTATTACCTTGGAAGTACATTTCAAAACACAGCGGTTAAGGGAGTGAAGGCAAATTTCTTTTTCAGCTTCCTTTTCTCTTCTGACTAGTGTTTTTTCCTCTTTTGGAAAGTCATAGAAACGCTATGTTTTTTCTTTTTCTTTTGCTGTTGAAAAAATAATTGTTGTAGATTCCATTTACCACTATTGAAGTTTACCCAACTGTTACAACTTGTGTGTCTAAGAACCTTGGATATTAAAAAGATTCCATAGTGTCATGCTAGAGTTCTTTAACCATTCCAAATTACTTGTTGAGACACGTCAGTGTTAAGTATTATTATTTCTCATACTTGGAATTTAAATCACCTAACATCCTTGCAACTGTGTAACAATGCGCTGGAAACCACTTAGAACCACTCACATATACAGTTGAGGTTGAAAGTTTACTTACATCTTGGAGAATCTGCAAAATGTTAGTTATTTTACCAAAATAAGAGGGCTCATACAAAATGCATGCTATTTTTTATTTAGTACTGACCTGAATTAAAAGATAATTCACATAAAAGACGTTTACATATAGTCCACAAGAGAAAATAATAGTTGAATTTATAAAAATGACCCCGCTCAAAAGTTTACATATGCTTGATTCTTAATACTGTGTTGTTACCTGAATGATCCACATTTGTGTTTTTTTTGTTTGCTTGTTTAGTGAAATCCTTCAGGTCCCACTAATTCTTAGGTTTTTCATCATTTTTTGTGTATTTGAACCCTTTCCAACAATGACTATGATTATGAGACAACTGAGGGACTATTACAAAAGCTCACTGGTGCTCCAGAAGGAAAAACGATGCATTAAGAGCTGGGGGGGTGAAAACTTTAGAACAGAATGAAGATGTGTACATTTTTCTTATTTTGCCTAAAACATCATATTTGTTTCATTTAGTACTGCCCTTCAGAAGCTACAGAAGATACTTGCATGTTTCCCAGATTACACAAAATAAGTTAAATTTACCCTGATCTTCAAATTCAAAAGTTTTCACCCCCCGGCTCTTAAAGCATCACGTTTCCTTCTAAAGCATCAGTGAGCATTTGAATCTTCTGTAATAGTTGCATATGAGTCCGTCAGTTGTCCTCAGCATGAAAAGATGGATCTCAAAGTCATACAGTCATTGTTGGAAAGGGTTCCAGTACACAAAAATGCTAATGACCAAACAAAAAAACTGTGGATCATTCAGGTAACAGCAAAGTATTAAGAATCAAGTGTATGTGAACTTTTGAACGGGGTCATTTTTATAAATTCAACTATTATTTCTTTGTGGACTATATTTAAACATCTTTTATGTGAAATATCTTATTCAGTACTAAATAAAAAATGACATGCATTTTGTAGGACCCCTCTTATTTTGATAAAATAATTAACATTTTGCAGATTCTGCAAGGTGTATGTAAACTTTTGACCTCAGCTGTACTTCAGCTGTTATTTTGTTTATTATTTCTCAGATTCCGGCTTTGGCCGATGCTGGATTCAGGGTTCTGGCTCTTGACATGAAAGGCTACGGTGACTCCACTGCTCCATCAGGTCAGTTATAATTCTAAACAGTATGTTTCATGCTTAGTTTTTTCTTCCCATTTCTTTCACGTTATATTTACATTCACATTATCCAGTGATTAACTTAAGAGGAACAAAAGCGCTTTATCAAGGAGATAACTTTCACAGTATGTGTTATAATATTCACATTGGCATTGTTTGACAGCTAGATAAGGAAGCAAGCTAGAGACAAGGATATTTTTTTGTATGTAAGTACATTGGTTTAAAAGTGCTTGCAAAAGTGGTATTCAGCTACTTCTTGAAAGATTGTTTTAGCAGTTCGGGTGGAGGCTGGCAGCTCATTCCACCAGAGAGGAAGAGATAGGGTGATGGTTTCGGCTTTTTGCATTGTTGTGAAAGCACAAGAAGGCGTCACTTATTCAGTGACCTTAGTGTTAATGCATTCTCTCTTTCTAATTCACACCAGCTATATTTTACTCTATCTATGCACACTGGATCTTATTGTGAATAATTTATTCGTGCATATGTTTCTAGTGATGCATGCAGGACTTCTCCAAATGATTTAGCCTTATAACTCACCCCTGCAAGCCTGCGTTCATCTACCTCCACTTTTAGGTTCAACGGCAACATATTAAACTCTGATCAACAAATGATGCATGCATTTATTGTGGTTGGATACGTCACAATATGGCAGAAAAGATATGTCTACTTCTGTTTCAGTGTGACATTTAACACTGCACTTGTTAAAAGTAGTATTAGTGCTCTTTCATTGCAGTGTTAAACACAGAGTTAAAAATGGCCTTAACCTGGGGTTAAAAACAAAACAAAAAGTGAAACATATTAAAAGCTCTTCGTTGTGTTTCATAAGATTCTTAACCTATGACAACTACTAATTGCAATCTACAGAATCAGTGCACAGGTTGTTTTTTAGTTGGATACTTCATTTTTGCTCATTGTAAATTAAAAATGCATAGTCTTTCCGAGGAAGTTGTCAGGGTAAAGTGTTAAAGGTTTTTTTTTTTTAATTGCATCCTTGTGATCAAGGACGCTCAAGATACAATAAATAAGCAATTCCGGCTGGAAATTGATTTGCCTTATAAACATAAGCAGTGATGTATAAGAGGTTATTTTTTGTTCTTGCAACATTTATACGTTTTGAAAACAGCTTTTTTTTTTCTTTGACGTTAGATGTGTTTTTAAGATGACCAGCAGTAACTTTCGTTATTACTGGCAAGTTTGCAGCACAGGATGCTTTGACTTTGTTTGCAATAGCATTCGATAGCCAGTAAATCTGGGAATTATACCAAAGTCAATGCATAAGTGAGAGATCCTGAAAACTGCTGCTCAGAGTTTGTGTGTGCGCGCTACTTGCTCAAATGTCATGCTTTAGCTTTAAAAGCAGCATGAGTTTCCAGGTAACTGAAATAAATGCCCGGAGGGATTCTAGCACTTCAGTTCCCCTGTGATCACTGCGGCATCATGCTGAGAATGAAAATGAGAAGCGCTGCTCTTTAGCATGTGTGTCAGGTCACTTCTGTGATGGGATTTGAAGTTTACATAAAGAACTGTGCGTGGAGTGACAGTGCATGTTTTGAACAATGCGGTATGAGAGGCTGTGCTGTGTTTTGAATATATTTTCAACATAGCATGAGCTCAATTCCCTATTGCTTTTATAAAATAATTACAATGCAATACAAATATTAAGGCCATTTTTCATAAAAAGCATTTAATTAGGCATTTTATTAAATGTCCTTATGCTAGAATATATAATACCTGTTAAGTAAGGTTTACAACTATGGTTTATTGTTATTATTAAACCCCCCTGAATCAAATTTGCTGTATGAATGAAAGCCAATGCTTGTTTCTTATAAATATTGGAGTGCTGACTCCAAAATTAGTGCCTGTTTTCTTTTAGCATATCATGCTTTCTCACAAAATATGATGCATTTTGTAGCATTTTTGCTTTTGACAACCCTTTATTATTGAATTCTTGTATTATCCTTTAATCCGCCACAAAGACATGATTCCTTTCTTCCTCTGAGCCGGATTACAACTATTTGTTCAATTCTCAAATGATTTTAACATGTATGAATGATTCTAAAGACATTATTTTAAGCTTAATCTTGATTTCAAGGTTACAATTAAGACCGGTGACAGAAAAAAATGCAAACACGAGGCAGTTGTTTACTGCATCTAATCTGCGAGAGGAAATGTCAGATTTTGTGAAAAAGGCTTATTTTGTAAACTCTAGTAAAAAAAAAGTATTTTTTTTTTTTTTTTTTGCTTAGTATTGTTCAAGTCTATTAACATGTTTACTGGCATATCACTTGAGGCTTACTGATATAAAAACTGTAATTAAACTTTATTTGGAGTACTACTTGTGCACAATGCACATTTCTTAATATTAAGCCTAAAATATGTCTTAATGTCACTGTTGATGAGGATTGTATGATTGTTAAATAATATTGGTCTTTAAATGCAAGATATTTAAAGTTCCACTTCAGCACAATCAAATATACTTAAGTCTGTCTTTAGTTGAACTTCAGCACTACTTCCGCACAATAAAATGCATTAAGTGCAAAATTAATTGTTCCAATTTGGCAGACTTTAAATATACCAGTTTAGTATATTAAACTAAGTTTAGTTCAACTACAAAGTATTTTTTATAAAATACATAATATGTAAATGTATTTGTAGTATACCTAGCATGAAATAAATGTATTTTAAATACATTTTACTGTATTTATTTTTCACTAGGGAAGTTATTAAAGACTGTAAATGGATTATTTGAACATTTTTGAACATGGATTATTTGAACGATTAATTTTTAAACACATTTGACTTGTTATTTTGATATGTGCATTGATATCTGTATATAATATGAAACATTTTGTTATTATTGCCATATAAAAAGATACAGAAGATAGAATAATCTCTGTTTTATTCCCATCTGTTTATGCAGACATTGAGGAGTATTCTCAAGAACAAATCATGCTGGTAAGTAAACTAATCCATGTAAATTTATAGCAAAACTGATGTTATGTTGTACAAAATTAATAAGTTAATCTCTCACTCTTGGCCTTTTAGGATCTGGTGACATTTTTGGATAAAATGGTATGTATAGTTTTTACTTTCAAACATGCATATAATTACAGGATTACTGAAAAAGGCTGATTTATGATATTAAATAATAGTGAAAAACGTAAGATGTAGGGCTGATATTTTAGTCTCTGTCTTGTTAGACATATTATTAGAGTTGGGACTCGAGAACCTTTTGTGATGATGCATTGCAGAGCCGAATCTATAGTGCTGTGGGAGAGGAAATGATGTTTTATAAAAGTGTTATGTGCGTGCATGAATGAATCTTATGAGTTGATTCTTTTGAATCAAGTGAATGACTCGACAAGTTTAGTCAGAATCTCTACTTTATGGTGCTCAAGTGTAACCATATTTTCATATGCTGTTGCATGTGTTTTCAAGACACATGAGGCCTCATTTATCGATCTAACGTAGAAATAAGTGCAGATCTGAGTGCACAAATCAACTTACGACAGAGTTCACGTGTGATTCATGAAACAATCGTATGCCACCAATCCCGTGTACGAATGGAACTAAACTCTGCAGGAAGGTCAATTTCCAGGAACAGAGTTGGGCACCCCTGCCCTAGAGTTTAGGACATGGAGAAACGAAACCCGGCCAAAAGAGGAAGTAAACTCACGAAAGAAAAAATTGATCATACTCTAAAAACACCCTTTAACCTTAGTCTACATTTGCAAACAATGGCATTAATTTATACAGTATATACATTAAATACCAATAAATATACCATTACCTTTAGAAACAGCTTATATAGCCTATTTAGTTCTCCTTAATCCACAACAAACCCTTTAAATTTAACAGTATTACAGAACAAGAATGAAAAATCATTAGCTATAAAATATTAAATTAAAATTAATTAAACTAAAAAAGTAAAACACAAATTAGCCTGTACTAGTGAATACAGAATACAAACGTTGAGCTAAAATACATAAATGAGTAAAGTGAAACTAAACGACATTGGCTCACCGACATCCAAATGTTTCTTTTTTTTTTTGCCATGTAACATTTGGTTGCTAAACTATTATCCATGATGTAAGCAAGTCTTTGTACTTCACTTGTGTTCCAATATCCACGTAAATCATCCTAATTCACATGCGCAAAAATGTTTATTTTGGCGCTGCACGTTGATTTTACAGCGGACCTTTTAAATTGAACTTTTATGTTTTGTTTTACTGCATTTTAGTTTGATTAATGGCTCAAATGTCAAGTTAGCAATGCTGAAATGTGTGTGTGCGTGAGGCGCCTGTGCGTCAGCTACATTTAATAAAGTAAAGGATATGAAGAAAACAAATAAAATACATTAGGATTGAGTTTTTTTTCTTTTGTTTGTCTGTTAATTATTTAAGAGAAATATATTTTGTGTATGCTAGCCCTATTTATTTTATTCCTTTTATAATTTCTGTTTTTCTCCGTTCACCGAAGTGCAGCAGGTGGGTGATGCGACAACTGTTGTTTATGCTGCTATTTGCGCACATAAATCTAATGCACTAAAATAATAATAAAAAAAAGCTTCATTTGTCAGCCAGGAAAATAATCTAAATAAACAAAATGAACAAAATGCTGTCATTATAAAATTGTCCGAAATTCTCGATGCTGCACGCAAATTCTGGCTAACTCAAAAACTTGCGTACACAAGCTCAGACCTGACATGAGATTTCATCGTAGCCACCGCTCACATCCATATTGATAAATTCTAAAGCTTTGTATTGCCAAGAATCTGGCAATACGATACGTATCATGATACAGGGGTTGTGATACGATATTTTATGAATAGGACATAATTTTAGGAAAGCTGTAATTAAGAACACACCACCATATGCAAACCATTCAGTGTTATTGAATCACTTTTTGTGCAGTACGAGTAAAGGTTCCGCTGCTTGCCACGTCCTGGAGCGAACGTTACCTCAAAAGCCGAAATGACGCCACACTTTACACTGAGGCGGGAGCAGGAACTATTCTTTCATCCTCCATTAACGCTAACTTTACTCACGTGCCCTTATGCTAGTATTTCCTGTCACTGTTTAACAGTGTTGGGCAGTAACGCATTACTTTGTAACGCGTTACTGTAATTTGATTATTTTTTTAGTAACGGAGTAATTTAACGCGTTATAATTTGCAAATTAGTAATTAAAGTATAGTTACAAGCATGCGTTACCGCTGCATTACATAATTGCCGACAGAATGTGATTTATCATGTAGATTATAAAAAGGGTGTTGGCTAGCACACGCAACGTCCTTTAACTGAGAACTACATTGACTGCGGCGCCTGTGAGGCGGATACTACCAATGAAAACATGCATGGAGAGAGGAAAGCACGCGTTCTGTAACTGTAAATACAATCGTTATTTTTAGTTTATTTCTGTCAAAGGCAAGAACATTATTGTGCGTTGTCAATTAGAGGGGAAGAAATCCTTTTCAACCGTGAAAAACTCCATATCCAATTTAAAACCTCTGAAAGGGCAGAACGGCACATTAAAACGTATTGAGAATGTACAGGGTGCGGGTGTGGGCGCGGGCGGGCAGAGACTCGTGTGTGCGGGATGCGATAGAATAAAATGATTTGCGGCACTCCCTTAAAATAGAACTGTCTAAACATAAAATATCTAAAACAAATTAATTGCTATTCATGTATTGCACAAAAGCAACAATAACAACTATATAAAACAAAAACGATTAACAGGCGTAAGCATAGGCAGAGTTTCTATTTATAACATGTGTTGGCAGCGTTGAACAATGTTGATTTCTAAAATGCAATAGAACCCACTCACCGCTCGAAATGCCATGCGTTCTGCAACCACGCACGCAGCAGCCTATTGCTTTTAGTTAAAATAACAGCGGTTTGTGAATGTTGATGCTTTAATAACAAATATTTTATCGGAGCGTTTATGCTGGGATGTTTTTGTGTAAATTTTGTGGATGTACAGAAAACAGTAACGTAGCGAGTAATGTAACTAATTACTTTTGAAATAAAGTAATCGGAACTGTAATTTGATTACTTTTCAAAGGAGTAATCAGTAATCAGTCATTTAATTACATTTTCAAAGTAACTTGCCCAACACTGCTGTTTAAGTTCAGAGATATACTGTAAGCTCAAAATGAAGCAACTGTCATGAATCTTGTAGAATTTTTTTTAAAATATCGATATTCTATTTTTGAGAATCGATACAGTATCGCCAAACAAAATATCGCCATACACACGTGTATCGATATTTTCTTACACCCCTAATAAATTCCAAGTTTTGCATAGAAACGACCAGATGCCCAATTTTCTATCGTACATTCGTTTCATAAATAAAGGCCTATTATGTTTTAACACAGGCAGTTGTATTAATCAGGTTTAGTCTGAATGTAGAGATATTTCCAGTGTCGTTCATTATCAGACGACTGATCTCTCTCCGCTCTTTAGAACATCTCAAAATAGGATTGTGGGTTAAACTGATACACTGTACTGAAGCTAAATGCTGTAAATAAAAAAGAAACCCGAGAGCAGTTCCCCTTTTTCAAGGCATTTCATATGAATACAATGCTCTTTTTTTCAGGCTGTCAGGACATACTGATTGTATAATAAAAATGTTGTCTGTGTTGTGATTCAGACAAGTACTTCAGCTTGGGTGAATGTGTAAATGTGTAAGTGTTAGGGGTAGTTTTTGCACATTAGCCACCGAGTTTATTAAAAGCATCACACAACTGAGAGGCCAAGACCTCAAACGGATGAGGCGCCATTTTTTAAAGTGTGTTCAACCATATTTAGTTTGTCCACATTTAGACCAGCAGATTCTGCAGTGCGGATAACATATCATTTGCATTTGGGTAGTGGAATAAAACACAAACGTGGTGCAACCACCAAGTGCATTTGTCCCAAACTATATGCATTTGTTTTGCTGCAGAGAAAACAACCAAACAAACAGGAACTGGTTTTGCTGTGGATTGTGTGAAGGAATATCAATTGACTTGTTTGAATGTGACCAGACTAGATCAGCATCCTTTAGCTTCACAGCATGTCTCTTTCAACATGTTCTTTGTCAAGCAGTGAGATTTCATCCTGTAGGCCTCATAAAGTGCATTCATCAGTGTCTTTGGTCTCATTTGTCTTGAGGTGGCCATGGACTTTCAAAAGATGATGCTTTATGACTTCTGACTGTGAATATGAAAGGTTATGCTACGAGTAAGGTTAACTATTATTCGAGTATTTTGGCAGCAAAGTTGCTCTATTCAGCTTTTGTGCGGCTGCTCAGATTGTTTGTGTGGAAAGAAATGAAATTGTTGGTCATCAAGTGTGCTTGACCAATGCTGTTTTGTCTTCTTTTGTTGTGGTAGAGCGTACAGCTCTTCGAAAAGCTCTGTTATGATTGAGAAAGAACTACTGAATGCAGTCGACAAACCTACAGTAGTATGTGAATGCCCTCTTCTTCATGCTACAGCATGCAATTGTATTCTAGATAATTGTGTTTGCTTTCTGTTCTTTATATTCCACAATGTTTATATTTTATATTTACATTACATTTGCATTTATCATTTAGCTGATGCTTTTATTCAAAGCAACTTACAAATGAGGACAATAGACGCAATCGAACAAATAAAAGATCAACAGTATGTAAGTGCTGTGACACAGTGCAAGTTTTTTTAGGTAATGCCTCAGTGCAGAAAAAAAGGGTCAAGTAGAAATTATTTACTCAATCTGTTGCATGGTTATTATCCTAAGACTAAGACTAAAGCAATTAAAAACTTTTTTTAATTGAAATAAATCTGAAAATATAAATATTTGATGAAAAATGGAATAAAAAGTAGTTACTAATTACTAACTATAAATAAATAAACTAAAACTGTAACTAAAATAAAAAAATATATATATTAAAAATACTTAAAAATTACAAAAAGCCCATGACAAAATTAATAATAAAAACTAAGAACAAAAAAAAAGCTAATTTAAAATATTATATACTTTCATAGTATAAAAATAATAGTAAAATAATGCTGATTTAGTGTGCAAAAGCACAAAGTCCATTACCGTGTGTGTCTAAATGGGACAAATCCCTGTATTCATGGTCCACATTTATTGAAATGTCTTTCCAGAATAGTGGAAGATATAGCAAGCAATAACTTATTATAAATTCAATCAGTCAAACTTTTATTACAGACTCAAGGTCCAAATTTAAAAGACGACAGGAAAATATATACAACCCATAACATCTATCACACACAATAAAGACTTACAAAACACAGCAGTACCAATGTCTCCACAGCTTTGACTGATACTGTATAGTACAAACCCTTATATTTGATAGACCCACAATAACTCATTGTTAAAAGCATTAAGCCGGCAGATAAATCTATACATAAGATTTCGTAGCAGTGCTTTAAAAGTGCATTCGCAAACACTTCACTTGCACTATGCCATCTAGGTCTCCTTAGTAAAATTCTCATTGCATCATTATAAGCTACTTAGAGCTTCTGTATACTGGATTTTCTATAGTTGAGCCACAAATGAGCAGTATGCTTTAAACAGTGACACCTTCACCTCATTTGAACAGAAACTAAACTTACGTAGAAGTATATTTGCCTGCGTATACATCATGCGCCATTGCCTTTCAGTATCCTCATCATCTGTCATGCGCTCAGTGATAAATTTTCCAAGGTATTTTACTTTCGCACATACATTAAGACCTGTATTAGACAACTTAAAACCTGGAAAATGTATACTTCTATCCGTCTGGGCAGCTGGCCATCACAGTACTGTGAAAGAGGTCATTATCCTTTAATTACCTACTACTGTTGATGGTGTAATCATGTAAATAAGGCAGAGAGAAACACAAATCACTATGCTAGGGGAAGTGATCTGCGATTTTTGACTGCGATTGAGACAAACAGAAACTGGGCCGGCACTGCTTCTTTAAGACCATTTTGCTGTCTTGACTTGGTTTCAGAATGATGTGAATTAAAAATATTTATTTATTTATTTATTTAATTATAATTTATTTATTTATTCATTAATAACCTGTGTTTGTTTGTTTATTTATCAAACAATTAGCATATGCATTTTTATTTATTTATTTTTAATTTTCATTAATGTAGTTGTTGTGGACCTGGGTTTGTTTGTTTATTTATAACCTTCAGCAAATGTATTTATTTATATAATTATTTATTTTTAATGTTTATTAATGTAGTTGTTGTGGACCTGTGTTTGTTTGTTTATTTATAACCTTCAGCAAATGTATGTATGTATTTATTTATTTATGTATTAATTAATTAATTAATTAATTAATTTATTTATTTATTCTTAATTTTCATTAATGTAGTTGTTGTGGACCTGGGTTTGTTTGTTTGTTTATCACCTTCAGCAAATTTATTTATTTATTTTTTAATTTTCATTAACGTAGTTAATTTGTTTATTTGTGTTTGTTTGTTTATTTATAACCTTCAGCAAATGTATGTATGTATTTATTTATTTATGTATTAATTAATTAATTAATTAATTAATTAATTCTTAATTTTCATTAATGTAGTTGTTGTGGACCTGGGTTTGTTTGTTTATTTATTACCTTAAGCAAATTTATTTATTTATTTATTTAATTTTCATTAATGTAGTTGTTGTGGACCTGGGTTTGTTTGTTTATTTATAACCTTCAGCAAATATATTTATTTATTTATTTATTTATTTATTTATTTATTTATTTATTTATTTATTTATTTTTAATGTTCATTAATGTAGTTGTTGTGGACCTGTGTTTGTTTGTTTATTTATAACCTTCAGCAAATGTATGTATGTATGTATGTATGTATGTATGTATGTATGTATGTATTTATTTATTTATTTATTTATTTATTTTTAATTTTCATTAATGTAGTTGTTGTGGACCTGGGTTTGTTTGTTTGTTTATCACCTTCAGCAAATGTATGTATTTATTTATTTCCTCAAGTTTATTTATTTAGGTTTTTTGCCCTCATTTCAATGAGTTAAATTAAAAGCTTAATTGAAAATAATCATGAAAATACAATATTGCAATGTAAAAAATCTTAATCCTAAAAATATTAGCCTGATTTTGCACTGAAATATGATTTCTCATGTCATGCCATTTCCTTGTGAAATTCAGCCAGTTGTAGTTTTGAACTTTGGTTTGTTTGTTTGTTTTTTACCTTTAGCAATTTGGACTTGGAAGGAAAAAATAATTGAAAATAATAAATAATATATAAGAGGTTAATTTAAAATAATCATAAAGATAGGTTATTACAAAAAAATTAATAATCCTAAAAATATGTATAATTTCATAGTTTTCTTAGATTTTGGACTGAAATATGATTCCTCATGACATTTCCTTTTGAAATGCACCCAGTTGTAGCGTGTTCATTATTGCATAGATGAGTTTATGTTTTTGTCTTTCTGCTCCGCAGGGCATCCCTCAGGTGACTCTGGTGGGCCACGATTGGGGCGGTGCTCTGGTGTGGAACATGGCGCAGTTTCATCCTGAGAGAGTGAGGTATTGCATTTCAGTGAAAGTCATTAACAAAATGATTCAAGACAAGAGTGTTATAAGTGTTGGTTTATTTTATTGTGTGTTATGCACAGTGCGCAGAAATGCACACTTTTGCTTCCCATGCTATTTGGTTTGTTTTGACATGCAGGGCCGTGGCGTCTCTCAACACACCCCTTTTTCCTGTGGATCCAAAAACAAATCCAATGGAGAAACTCAAAGCCATACCGATCTTTGATTACCAGATTTATTTCCAAAAGCCTGTGAGTGATTATCAATGCTGAATTTCTTATATATATATATATATATATATGTACACACTACCAGTCAGAAGTTTTTGAACAGTAACATTTTAATTGTTTTTTAGAGAAGTCTCTTCTGCTCACCAAGGCTGCATTTATTTGATCCAAAGTACAGCAAAAACAGTAAAAAATGTTAAATATTTTTACTATTTAAAATAACTCTTTATTTGAATAGATTTTAAAATGTAATTTATTTATTCTGTGATTTCAAAGCTGAATTTGTAGCATCATTACTCCAGTCACATGATCTTTCAGAAATCATTCTAATATTCTGATTTGCTGCTCAAAAAACATTTATTATAATTATTATGTTGAAAACAGCTGAGTAGAAGTTTTTCAGGTTTCTTTGATGAATAGAAAGTTTAGAAGAACAGCATTTATCTGAAATATATATCTTTTATAATGTTATAAATGTCTTTATCATCACTTTTGATCAATATAAAGCATCCTTGCTTAATTAAAGTATTGATTTATATAATTTATTTGATGCTCAAACACAATAATAATCACATAGAAATGTGCTAAAAACAGTCAGAATACCTTAGCAACCACATTTTTGTTAATTGAAGTAAATCAGAAATATTAGATGACTTAAACTTCAAAAACGTTTTTGTTTCAGTTAGTTGCCAAAGCAAAATTTCCATTTTTAGTTTAATTTACCAAATGAATTACTAAAACTAAAACTGAAATAAAATGTAAAGATATACAGAAATATAAAAACATAACTGTATATAAAATTACTAAAATTAAAATAAAAACTGAAAATATAAAAAAGCTGATTTAAAATATTAAATAATATTAATAAATACTAAAAATAAAATTGTAGTTTTTTATTATTTATTTGATCACGGGAATCAATTACATTTGAAAATATATTCAAAAATATATATTTAAAAATATTTCACAATATTAAATGCAGGCTTGGTGAAAAGAAGAGAATTCTTTAAAAAACATTAAAACATTACAACTTTAATATAATTATTAATTTTATATATTATAATTATAAATTTATTATAATATATAATTATAGTATAATATTGTTTCAGATAATATTTTAGTATATATTTATATTGTATATTTTTATATTAAATGATATGTGTTAATAACTTTTTACAATATGGTTCCGTTTAATGTTCCAACATGAATCAACAATGAAAAATATTAATGTTATTTTCATTATTTACTTAAACATTATTCAAATCTGTTAATATTACTAATATAATAATAATAATATTAACAACAACAAATATATTCCTACATACACACACACACATACTGTATATATATATATTAAAAAGGTAATGAACTATTATATTATATTACATTGTATTATTTTATGCTATAATATATTACATTATCCTAATGGACCTTTATATTTATTTGTGCTTTTTTATCTCTTATATCAGGGAGTCGCAGAGGCTGAACTGGAGAAAAACCTTGAGCGAACCTTCAAACTGATGTTCATTGCAAGTAGTGAGACTGTAAGTTTCTAAATTAAATTTTACATGTATTACATGAATTTCATTGGTGTTAGATGTAAAGCTTTTTTATACAGTGTCTGTTCATATGACCATGTCTATCAAGCTCAGAAAGGAAAAAAAAAAACATAGAAGTGTTTTGGTATATAAGACATTTACACTATTTTCCATGTTTTCTGAAGCATTATGATAGCTTTGTGTCAGTGGTGTTTTTAATGTGTTAAATGATCTTTAAAAGGTACTATTGGTCACTTGTGAGTATTAATGATGTTAATAGATGACACGGATTTCCTCAAGATCATAATCCTGCATGTACTTTAAAAAGTAATTCAAAAAATTATGATTCATGTTGGACTACCAAACATCTTGACTGAGCACGATCTTTGTGCATAAGTAGAATTCTCCCTTCATCTGAAGTGTCACGGTTATTTGTTAGATGTTTACATTGCTTATCGCCGGCATCAGAAAGCCAGTGCTGATGGAGATCAAAGAGGCGAAGCGTGCGTTCGGTGCTAAATGACCCGGCATCATAATGAGGGCCACTTAAAGGGCTCCCATCCGGGACTCTGATCCTGGACTAATGAATCACAAGCGGCAGGCTGGCCATCGCTCAGCCTCAGGTAGCCACACGCTGCATCCTAATGAGTGCGTAGGCCGTGGTGTCGGGGCAGACGGGGATCTCTAGACACAATCCCCTTCTGCAGCTCCACGTCCCACCGATAAAACCAGGAAATCACCACAGAGGAGGGAGACACAAGTG
>JAHKKF010535679.1:0-16957 GCA_019740295.1 Labeo calbasu | reverse complement strand
TGCCCCGAGTTTGAACTTCCAAAATGCAGTTTAAATGCGGCTTCAAACGATCACAAATGCGGTTGTAAACGATCCCAGCTGAGAAAGAAGGGTCTTATTTTCATAAAAATAATACAATTTATATACTTTTTAATGTCATCGCTACAGAAGTACCGACCCAGTGTTTGCAAAGTGAACATGCAAAGAAGATCAAACACCCTTAACAAAAAAGGTAAAACAGTGATATAGGACAATGTTGAAGTTGAGGGAGATGGGAGTTTTTCGACATACCCTAACTGTCATGAACCGGAAAAAAACAGAGTTCAGGCAGAGTAAGACAAGACGAGCGTTTGACATTAAAAAGTATATAAATTGTTTTGTTTTAATGAATATAACTGATCATTTTGCTAGATAAGACCCTTCTTTCTCGGCTGGAATCGTTTACAACCGCATTTGGGATCGTTTGAAGCCACATTTAAACTGTATTTTGGAAGTTCAAACTCGGGGCACCATATCAGTCCATTACATGGAGAAAAATCCTGAAATGTTTTCCTCAAAAAACATAATTTCTTTTCGACTGAAGAAAGAAAGACATGAACATTTTGGATGACAAGGGGGTGAGTACATCTGTAAATTGGACTTTTCCTTTAACTAAAGCTGCAAAAAAAAAAAATTGAAACTGAAATGAAATTGAAATATAAAATAAATGTTAACCAAAGTAAAACATAAAAATTAAACATTTTATTTCATATATATATATATATATATAATTTTAGATTTTTATTGATATTTATATAATAGATTTTTGATAGATTTGATTCTCACTTTTGAATGATTTTCTAAAATAAAAATAATAACTCTGTATGGATAATTAAAGTCAGGGTTGGTATCCTTAACTAAAGCTAAAATCATTTAAAAAAAAAAAAAAAAAAAAATAATTAATTAATTGAGATATAAAATTAACATTAGCTAAAAACAATAAATAACAAAATTATATACATTTTATATATGCATATATACATATACATTTTATTTCATATATATATATATATATGTGTGTGTGTGTGTGTGTGTGTGATTCTTTTAAAATTTTATTGATATTTGTATTATTGATTTTTTTAAAGATTTGATTCTCACTTTTTAATGATCTTTCTAAAATCAAATCAAATAAATAAATAAATACAAAAAATAATTATTTTGTATGGGTTGGTATCATTAACTAAAGCTAAAATCATTAAAAAAATAAAAAAATAATTAATTAATTGAGATATAAAATTAACATTAGCTAAAAACAATAAATAAAACAATATACATTTTATTTCATATATATATATATATATGTGTGTGTGTGTGATTATTTTAAAATTTTATTGATATTTATATTATTGATTTTTTTATAGATTTGATTCTCACTTTTTAATGATCTTTCTAAAATCAAATAAATAAATAAATAAATAAACACAAAAAATAATTATTGTGTATGGGTTGGTATCATTAACTAAAGCTAAAATCATGTAAAAAAATGTTTCATGAATTGAAATATTTAATTAACATGAACTAAAATAAAACAAAAAAATAAGAAATTTATTTCATATCTATCTATCTATCTATCTATCTATCTATCTATCTATCTATCTATCTATCTATCTATCTATCTAATTTATTTATTTTTGCATATGTTTTTTAAAAAATAAACTTATTCCAAAGGAAAACAATTATTTTTCCTTGTTTTAACCTTAAATTCACTTCATTTTGATACATTTTTCCGAAAACAAGACTTACAAATTCATGTCATTTATGTCAGTGTTTCCTGAATTCAGATTATCTAGATGTTTGTGCTGGAAAACATGACAGAAATACTTCATTAAATGATTTTGTCTATCTTCTCAAAGCTCATCTGTATGACAGTGGTTTTATGGTAATGTCCTTGTCGTGTGGTTAATGTTCTCTAATTAGCCGTCCCGCTATCAGAGCAGTGTGTGATTTAACCGTCCTCTCCGCACTGACCCGAGAGCTCGATAACGCAACCCCTGCAGCCGTAAATTATTTTAACGTCTCTTGACCCGTCCACCTCTATCACCCTCTCCACCCTCCGCTGAACTTCAGTAATCAATAGATGAACGCTGACATTCTGAACCTGTCAGAAACGCCTTGCTTCATTTTCCGAAACAGGCCATGTGACGTGACCCCGTGACCCCGTAAGACAATGACACCCTGTTAAGTGAGAAAGATTTTTGTACACATGGGTCAGAGTGTTTTTTCTCTTGAGAAGCTGGTTTGTGGTGGCTATCTTTCGTTTAACATGAAAATGTGTTCACTGAGCTTTGTTAAATGTGTTAAGATTTAAATAGCAAAACCAAACACTGTTTTATTTTTTTTGAAAAACCAAACTGTGAAGTATTAGAGTTAAATGTGACCTCATCCTGCAGATATGAATGATTCCTCAAATCATGAGTCTTGCTGAGTAGCTTTACTAACTCTGTAAAGCCTGACTTATACAATAATAGTCAGAAAAATATATTTATTTTTTTTTATTTGAACTATTTAGTGATCCTTTAGTCAAAATATTTGATACATCAGGCTTTTATGGCTCATATAATATGATGTAATGAGAATATGGAGGTTTTATTCAGATGTTCAAACTAAGAAACAATAAGCAATTAGATGCAGATGCTAATATTTCTATGCAGTCGACCCTAATAATGTGATATTTAGCCCCTGGAATGCTAATTTTACCAGGGGAACCCTGCAATACAATGTGTATTTTACCCCTGGAACACTATTTTTACTGGGGGAAATGCTTAGTTTGATCAGAACATAGGATGTAATGCAATCAAACATGATTGAATAATAATAATAATAATAATAATAATAAATTAATAATTAAGTAAAATAAAAAATAAAATCTATTATAATAAAATAATAATAATAATAAAATATTAATAGTAATTAAGTCAACCTAAGTCAGGGTTATTATTAATTAAATCTAAAATAATAAAAAATCATTAACTGAAATAAAATAAATGTTAAATCTAACTAAAATGTAAAAAAAAAAAAATCATTTTCATTTATTTTAAAATTTAAGTACTTAAACTAAAAACTAAAACTTAATAAAACAATAGAGACATTAAAAGAGACTAATAAAAAAATTATAAAAAATAAATTCTAATTTAAAAAAATTAACAAAATCTAGTAAAGTACACTGCTATTCAAAAGTTTGGGATTAGTAAGATTTTTAACGTTTTTAATGCAGTCTCTTATGCTTATCAAGGCTGTATTTGTTTGATCAGAAATACAGAAAAAAACAGTAATATTGTGAAATATTATTGCAATTTCTGGTATTGGTTTCCTATTTTAATATACTTTAAAATATAACTTATTTCTGTGACGCAACACTGAATTCTCATCAGCCATTACTCCAGTCTTCAGTGTCACACAATCCTTCAGAAATCATTCTAATATGCTGATTTATTATCAGCTTAATATTTTTTGGAACCTGTGTTACTTTTTTCTTTGATGATTAAAATGTTAAAAAACAGCATTTATTCAAAACAGAAACATTTCTAACAATATAAGTCGTTGCTATCACTTTTTGTCCATTTAACACAAAAATAAAAAAATAATTAAAAAAATAAAAAAATAATTTACTGACCTCAAATGTTTAAATAGTAGTGTATATTGTAACAAAAAAATTCTATTTTGAATAAAAACAGTTCTTTTTTATTTTTATTTATCAAAAAATACTGAAAAAAGTATCACAGGTCCCAAAAAATATTAACTGTTTACGACATTGTTTATAAATCAGCATATTATAATGATTTCTGAAGGATCATGTGACACTGAATATTGGAATAATGGTGTTGTAAATTCAGCTTTGCTTCACGGGAATAAATTACATTTTAAAGTATATTAAATTGCAATAATATTTCACAAAATTAGTTTTTTTTCTGTATTTTTTAATAAATAGTGTATAATGATACCAAAGTAATACTGAAGTTGCTTCAGTCCAGTAAGTGTTCCTCTTGAAAATTTTCTGACAATATAAATATTATTCTTTATAAAATATGTAAAAAAAAAAATAAAAACAGTAAAGATTTCACAACAAAAAGACACATAAACACTTGTACCATTGCACTAAAATGGCCTTTTATCGTGAAAAAAGATGTCAAACAGAAACCATGTAGTAGATTGTGTGGAACATTTTTTTTAGCAAAGTTTTAATCATGTTGCTCATTTAGAGGCCTTACAAATGTGTGCATTCAATATGATCCAGTAAGCTTTAACCCTCATCATGAGTCAACAGTACTAGAAAGCATCACTAATTATTTTAATGCCACAGGTTATATCACATGATCAGATCTCTTTTTCCTCTTCTGTCTTCAGGCCTGCAGAGCTCAATAAAATCCTCATCTCCTGGCTGAAGGAAGCACACCAGAAAGCCTCTATCCCTGTTCATCCCAAGTTATGAGAGCATTATCTTCATTTAACTACCCGTGGGTGAACGAACGCCCTGCTAAAGTGCACTAATATCCCAGCTTGCGATTGCATAATTATAGTCCACTGTCATGTGAGTGGAGTTTAGTAATCCAGTACTTTTCATATGAAGTTTTTTGTAATGCACCGCAATGATGAAGAACCGGCAAAGTTTATTTACACTGTGCAAATAGCTCAAATAACTTGCGCATATATTCCAACTTTATGTACAGTCATTTCTGTTTACATTTCCTGTGAACAGCATTTGTTACTGTTTGCACTTGTAAAAAGCCACTGCCTTTTTAACATAATAGTGATGGAAATCACATTTTATCATGAATTGTGTTTATTACCAGCTTTGCTTTGCAAAATAAAAACCAATAAATAATCCTTTGCACTGTCATAAACCAGTCAGTACTGCTTTGTACAAGAATCATCAATAGTATTATATTTGCTACTAAAATATTAATATTTGTGACCAATATTGGCCAATAAAATATTTTATTAATATTATTATAATTATTATATTATAATATTATTATATTATTTTTATTAATATAATTTATGGATATATTAATAATTAATAATGGGTCAAAAAGAATTTTGCATAAAAAAAATTAAATGCATTAAATGCATCAAAAGTGAACCTGAAGACATTTATATAATTTCAAAATAATGCTGTTCTTTTGAAAATTATATTCATCAAAGAATTACCACACTGTGCAACTGTTTTCAACTAATAATAACAATCATGTTTCATGAGCAGCAAATATTTTCAAATATATTCACATAGAAAGCAGCTATTTTAAATCGTAATAATATTTCACAATTTCACTGCATTTTTGATCAAATTAATGCAGTCTCGGTGAACATAATTTATCATAAACGCTGATTTCTAGATATTTACTTGAGAAACAAGTTGTTATAACTCTTAGTCAATTGTAGTTCAGGTTCCACCTTAAGTATATCAGTTTTTTATCACTAAACATTAACTCCTAAAGAATCTGCTGAAAACTAATGTGGTATTTCCCCAGGAAGAGCTGTAATAAGTCACTGCATCCCGTTCTAAAGAACAGCAGCCACTCTCTTTGTCAAAGCAGACTGATTGCCTTGACCTGAGATTGCTGTTTCATAATGGAGTGTGGAGAGCAAGGCAGAGCGGCGCTACAAACGCTGCGACAGCTTCATTTCGAAAAGGAAATGATTTCATACACAAAGGGGTCATTTTCTACAGTAACAAGCAACTCTCTGTTTTCAACAGGGATAGTCGTGCTCCCTTCATTTAGCCTCAGATCGTGCTCTGAGTGTCAGTGTCTAAACTCTCAAGCGAACGGAGAATGTTTAGACATCCTTGCTGTTTGCTAAGATTTCTGCTTTAAAAAAACTTGTCGTATTGCAAACGAGATAGTTATACTTTCTGGTTAGTGATTATACACTTTAATTATTTACCAAATTCAGATTCAGCTAGGGTTTAAAGCAGTTTTGGTAATGATGGAATATTTTATAGAAGTTTAAATGCTTCCTAATTAGCACGGATGCATAACATAGATAATTCATTGGTCGTTTTTCAGATAAACATTTTAAAAACTATCTGAAAATTCCAACTAAACACCTAAAAGTTCCTTTATTCTGCTTTACAGACAGCATTGTGTCATTGCTGTGCCTTGTTTTAAATACATGTAAATTTCTAAATATTAACATATACAGCTCCTGTAAATATGTACATGTACCTGCTATGTCATTGGGTTTGATTTCCAGAAAATGCACAACGTAAAATGACCAAATGAAAACCAAGAATGCAAGTTGCTTTGGATAAAAGCATCTACCAAACATATACATTTAATTTTCTTTTATACATTTGTATATATTTGTATAGGTCAAATGTGCATTCATCTTTCCAAACAAAACCATTTAAATGCAGCTGTTTTCACTAACACAATTATCAACAGCTTGATTGTTTATATCATTGCAAAATGTATATATACAATATAAAATATTGCCCATGCAGCTCTAGTCTGCTGAATGCAACTATAAGGCATTAAGATATTATAAATATTATCATCATGATTTTCTGTAAAGCTGCTTTGAATTAGTGTATATTCTGAAAAGCCCTATACAAATAAATTTGCTTTGCCTAGTTATAGAGGCATTGTTATACATACATACTGTTCAGAAAATGTAAAACCATTGTTCACTAGATTCACTTTCAGAATGGTGGTTTGTTTGACAGTATCGCTTTATACTCATCAGACGAAGAATGCAGACAGTCAAATGCTCTATCAGTGATCCTGCTGATACTCGCGGGTCTGACTACAAGGTTTATTGTGCACGAGGGACGAACGAAACCAGGTCAAAATGCTCAATCCCACAGGTGATGCATGAAGATCGCCTGCTAGCGGCAGATTTGAGGGCTAAAGCCATTTCAAAAAATCTTTAGTAGTGAAACCGTTTGTTCCAAGTGCAAGTTGCACATGTTGTTTAGAAATTTTATAAATGCAAGCCACTTTTAGTCTGACATCTGTTGTACATAATAGAGGATTTCTATGTTGTGCTTAAACTAGTCAAGTCAAATTGATGAATTTATATACTATTTTTTACAGTAAATAGTGTTTCAAAGCAGCTTTTTGCTGAAAACTGAATCAGGTCACCCAAGATTCAGATTTGGAGGAATGTAGCATTACATCACTTGCTCACCAATGGATCCTCTGCAGTGAATGGGTGCCGTCAGAATGAGAGTCCAAACAGCTGATAAAAACATCACAATAATCCACAAGTAATCCACACCACTCCAGTCCATCGGTCCAACATCTTATGAAGTGAAAAGTGGCATGTTTGTAAGAAACAAATCCATCATTTAAAAGCTTTACCACATCAAAATCCACCCATATGTTTGTTTAGAGCTGTTTTGTCTTGTAGACAGTGCTTGATCTGTGCATATTTCTCTCCTGGTTCAGACTAGATGACTTGTTCACTGGAGAAAGAAGTGTTATGCATACAGGGTTCCTACAGGGTTTGGAATTTGATTTAAGGTCTGAAAAAATATGGGAAAAAAAAAAAAGAGTATGGAAAAATATTTGCGTTTCCAGATTTTTGCCCGTATTCAGTTTTTTATAATAGAACATTTAAGAATTTATTCTTCAAGGACGTTTGCAAAAATGAAAAATATACAGACTTTTATGTATGCATGAGAAACCATTAAACTTATTATATAGGACAATGTACACTAGGCCACCTATTGTGCCATCAGCCCATTTCACTGTGTGGTTTCTTGGCCTCCACAAAGTATGTGTTAAAGAAATCTAAGGCTATGAAACACTGCATAATGCCCTAATGAAAGACAAATTTTAAACACTTTTTATAGTAGGATACCAGTCTTTTAATAGACCCTTGAACTTGGCAAATTTTTATGTCATCAGCCTATTTCATGGCATGGTTTCTGCGCCGCCACGGAGGATGTGTTAATTTGGACAATATGCCTTGATATTAGAGGTAATACAATAAAAAAGCCACATTTTGAGCAAGTAGATCTCTGTTGATTCATGTGCACCCATACTCTTGTTTTATTCACAGTGACGCACAAAGGAATATAAAACTAGAAATTGTAATGCATAAGCATACAAAAAAATCCCTAATGAATAGTGTAATTTTTTAGGAACTTCGTATGTTGTCACTTCAAGAAAGTCAATGAAAAAAACCCTGAGAAAATAAAAATATTTACCGATGACTACATACCAAATATACACTGCCCTCCAAAAGTTTGGAAAGACCCCTGGCAAAGTGTGTTTTTGGCATCAGCATAAATCCTTATCATTTTTTGGTGCAAATACATTAAAGTAAGTTGACATTATCATTGAAGACCAGCAATAATAATTTTAATTTTGATTACATAATAATGGCAATATATACATGTCAAAGTCAGACATGCACCTTTGCCAGCTGTGATGCCTGGTTAAACTTGGCCCAGGTTTTTAAAAGATTTTTGGGTCGGCACACCTTAATAGCTTCAACAATTGATTGCCAGTTAAGTTTAGAATACAATGAATTTAGGCCCAGATTATACAGAGCTGTAATAGCTGTTAATGGTGGATATTTTGATTTTTTTTTTGAAGTTTTTTCTTTGTATAAACTGTTTATGCAGTAAAATATGTTTTCGTAGTTTGTGTTGTCCCTTATCAGTGCAAAATTATCACWAATTAAAAAGGATTCATGCCAATATTGTCCAAAACCCCACTTTTCTAGGGATTTCCAAACTTTTGGAGGGCAGTGTAAAGTTCAAAATAATGCTCTACAAACCATTTTTGTTAAATATGGTCTGAAAATCCACTGAGAGGTTTGAAAATTTAAATCTGGAAAAGTATGTAATTTTAAAATGGAAAATTTGTATTTTTTTTGGCCAAAAATAATAATTTGAAAATATCATAATGATGGATTTGTTTCTTACAAACATGCCACTTTTCACTTCATAAGATGTTAATTGATGGACTGGAGAGGTGTGGATTACTTTTCGATTACTGCAATGTTTTTATCAGCTGTTTGGACTCTCATTCTGACGGCACCCATTCACTACAAAGGATCCATTGGTGAGCAAGTACATCTACATCTTGCAAACATTTTCAGCATATTTTCATTTTTAGGTGAACAATTCCTAGCTGTTTATTTTGTATTGATAAAAATTTCATTTTTACATTTTCTAAAGTGGTTACCAGGACAGTTGCTTCATGGATGCTAGATATTCAAAGTAAAAAAAAAGATCATTTCAATGCAAGTCTGTTTTTTTAAATCATAATTTCAATCATTTAGTAAAGTAACAACACAGCTTTCCTCAACAAGGCACATGATTTAAGGAATCATTCATGTTTGGAGCATCAGGTGTTTGTCAGTATGTGATTAAGTATGTAAGTATTTTCTTCAAATATATGAGTGATACTGTTTCTTCCCCTAGAATTGCACTACTAGCTTGTGTCAACCGATCCATGTAAGCTGACGGGTTATTACCCAGGCTGTCATTACATTCTGTTGGCTCTTTGAAAATACATGAATGTGATGCTCAGACATGATGTCTGACCTCTTAGTGTGGCCACTCAAAAACACTCTTGGCTCTTCACAGGGTGACGAGTCCATTTCTATGTCCATTTATCCTAAAACATGTCATCATGTCAGTGTAAATTACCATACTATTAGTCCTCAAGCAGATGCATTCCCTGTGTATATCTTCTTTTGATTTTGGGTATGTTTTCAATCTGTAATTATTTGTTTCCAGGAGCTGTTAAGCTTAAGTGATTATTTCTATTGCATCCAAAAGACAGTAATAAAGAGGTGTTTTTTCATTTCCGTGCGCTGGTGTAATTATTTCCCGTGACGTGAGAGATTTCTTTGAGCTCTAGCTTTGCTCTTATGTGTTAATGCTGCCTCAATGCATTTATTATGTGATTAAATCTTCCATTCATATTGCAAACAATAGAGAAGAGCCTTAACAGATGAAACCGAGGTTCCGGTTCAGTTCCTTTCTATTCCCAGATGGATTTCTATTATAAAGAACTGGTACATGTACCAGAAGAGAATTTGCCAACTGTTTTGTCTATGCTTTATAATTATAGGAAGGGATTTTCACACAAGTTCTTTAATATTAAAAAAGTAAGCTGTCAAAAAAAGTTGATTATTAATACAAAATACCAAAAAAAGCCATGTGTGCTGATAAATTGGCTTATAGTTCATAAACAATTACGTATTATTTGATCTGAATGCATGAACTGGAAAGCTTGTGATTAAAGTCTGGTTGAAATATTAGGACGTCATATCAGAGTATCATACTTAATACAACAAGACAGCTAATTTACACAGATCTCATTCTGACAGAGAGAATATATTTGCTGCCACAATGACTGTTTGAGTTAATTGACTTTCTTAATGCAAGACATGGCAATAAAATTTAGAATAATTAATTATGCAAATGATTTTGAAATGCCTGTTAGTTTGACTCTTTCACTGACGTAACCTGCACATCTCTGTTTACCGCAATGGCTTTGGGCAAAAAACGGTTACAACCACTGAACACCTGAAAAAAACAGGATGACTGGATGAAAAGATTGGTTTGCTGAATAATTTATAGTGTTTTCTCTCTCTCTCTCTCTCTATATATATATATGTATGTATGTATGCATATATGTGGCCCTGGACCACAAAACCAGTCTTAAGTAGCACAGGTATATTTGAAGAGTTTATTTGCAAAAACAGATAACTCTGTTTTTGTTTTTGTTTTTTCATTTTCAAAAATCATGTTCTTTATTATGTTATTGTGTTTTTATTCTGTTTTATTGTGTTACCTGTTTTTTATTAATGTACACACAAAAAAAACTTCTGCTATTTGTGTCCCTGGACCACAAAACTAGTCATAAGTTACACGGGTATATTTGTAGCAATAACCAAAAATACATTGCATGGGACAAAATTATCGATTTTCTTTAATGCCAAAAATCACTAGGATATTAAGATCATGTTCCATGAAGATATTTGTAAATTTCCTACTGTAAATATATCAAAACTTAATTTTTGATTAGTAATATGCATTGCTAAGATTTTTTGGAATGCACAATGGAAAAACATGATTTTTTTAACAATTTTTTTTTTTTTTAAATGGAGTTATCTGTTTTTGCTAATAAACTCTTCATCTGTAGCAATAGCCAAAAATATATTGTATGGGTCAAAATGATTGATTTTTCTTTTATGCCAAAAGTCATTAGGATATTAAGTAAAGATCATGTTCCATGTAGATATTAAATATATCAAAACTTAATTTTTGATTTGTAATATGCATTGCTAAGTACTTCTTTTGGACAACTTTAAAGGCGATTTTCTCAATATTTTAATTTTTTTGCACACTCAGATTCCAGGTTTTCAAATAGTTGTATGTTCCAAATATTGTCCTGTCCTAACAAACCACACATCAAAGAATTATTTATCTTTATTTATAATCTCTAAAATGTAATTTTATATATGTAGCCTATTTATTTACAAATGTAATTTTTGTATTGATACTAGATACCATGTATTTATACTGAAATATCATATATATATATATATATATATATATATATATATATATATATATATATGTGTCCAGTCCAGTCTTCATTTCAATAATGCAGAAATATATGTACTGGATAAATAATTATTCTGTGCGCTAATGAATTTGTATCAAAGATCCTGGTGTAAGAAAATTCACTGCCAGTTTTCTTTAGATCTCAGCTTATTTAGTTAATAAGGTCCTTCGTTGTTGAAACAGATGCTATACGGTCTAGTGTTTACTACCTCATCTTGAGACTGATTCGCAGAACTCTCCTGATTTTTCTAAGAACTAATCCACGTCTAGAGCAGCCTACTAGTCTTGCTTTCTTCCAGACATTGTCTTTTTCTCGTTTGATCTCGGTACGATGATTATCTGTGGAGAGCTCCGAGGTTTATTGATCCTGTTATTAAAATCACCGCTACACTGAACTGCTGTCAAAAGGGTATTAAGACTTTCAGGTTGACTCATCGTTTTAAAATTAAATTGTTTGAATAGATTAATGTTTCGATCTGATGAGGTTAACCGTCGACACGCGATCAATCATCAACAGTTTTTGGCGCCAATAGTGCAAATAAACGAACGCCAGCAATCTTAAATGTTTTCTACACGAAACACTAAATTATTCTGTGAAATATGTGCGATTTGTAAATATATAACGTTAAGTCATACTTACGTTTTGTCGATGAATCATTTATTAGTTGGAGTGTAAACATTTCTGTTGCTATGGTTACGATTAGACACTATTTAAATATAGCGCGGATGAAAACTAGGCTGTGAGTGTAATTTTCACAACTTTCAAAACTGTTTTATGGAAAAAAACAAAACAATAATTGTTATTTTATTTAATTTTTTTGTCATCTGAACTGTTAGTATGGTGTTAAACAAGTTTAGTTACTTGAAGGCAATGTACGTCAGAAGTTAAACAAATGTCTATGGGAATGCATCTAAATAGTTATTACTTATTAAATATTAACACTGATTTTAATAAATGGGACCACAAAACCAGTCATAAGTGTCCATTTTTTTAAACTGAGATCTGAAAGCAGAATAAATAAGCTTTCATTAATATATGTTTTTTTAGTTAGGATATGACAATATTTGGCCGAGATACAACTATCTGCAAAAAATAAATAAATTATATATATATATATATATATATATATATATATATATATATATATAGCGATTGAGAAAATCGCCTTTAAAGTTGTCCAAATGAAGTTCTTAGCAATGCATATACTAATCAAAAATTAGGTTTTGATATATTTACAGTAGGAAATTTACAAATATCTTCATGGAACATGATCTTAATAATATAAGTAATACAAGGCTTCCCGTTGTGCTGGCGTTTATGGTTAGTCATATGACCTTTTATTGCCACCCTCTGTTTAGGGAACTGTCCCTTTCACACCTACATCTGCATCCTTCCCCGTCATGCCACAGTGAACACTAAGATCCTGCAAAATACGCAGAAATGCTCTTAAGTTATTTTTTGCATCAACTGTTGATTTCAGTCTGTGTCATGACGATTATACGCCCTCTACTGGTGTCAAATTGTGTTTACCTGCTTGCTCTCAACTTTTTCAAATATTTAATTGTAAATTCTAAAGAAAAGAACGTAATAGTATGACTAAATCTGAATGTGTTTTTATAATGCATTGATCAGAAATGACTCGTAAGTTTCATTGAAGCCATTTTAATAAACACTTTATAGTTTTACAAACTGTTACTTGACATTGGAACATGGCACAAAGGCTATATATCAAATTTATATTAATCTAAAAAGCTAGAGACATTTCCTCAATTCTAGATTAGCTATGAATGAAAAACGCACAAGATAGTAGCCTATATTTTTCCCTTCAACGATAAAACAAACAAACAAACAAAAGTATAAAATGAAATGTTGTGAAAGAGACATTTTGCTAGTTAATAGCAATAGTAGATAAGTTGGTTAACATTTAATTGTTCCTGGTCTTTCCCTACTTTATTCTAAATCCAAAGCAAACTTTAAGTCTCTGTCGCCTCCTTCTGGACACAGAGACATATTGAAAATATCCAATATTCAGACGCCAAATACATTCACAAAGAGTAGTTAGCTTGACTTTTGTTTAGATTGTATTTAACATCATATGCATGTAGAAATTGTTTAAGAAAGAAATAGTTTTTGTATGATCTTGAAATCTTGTGTCTTCGTGCAGAACATGTGGCTCTTAAATCTTTTTCTTCTCAAATAAATCTTTCCAGGTGGGAACTATCTTGGAATAGACTTTTTCGATCTGGAAACAGTTTTCAGAAAAGTTTTTGACTGTCAGTGAAAAGGCTAATATTGACACTTTCATCCAAGTTAGATAGGTTGGTGTCATATAGTCAAATTAAATGCTTATTTTGTGTGCAAAAAGTCTTACCTGCTCTGACTTTTTAACCCCGTATCGAAACATTGTGGCCTGATGTTCGCTGTTATTGAACAAGATGTCAAAAGTGACGGGTTTTGTCATGATTTCATCGATCTCCGGCTTGATGAGAACGTAGAAATCTCGAGGTGGATGCTTTTCATCCAAGTAGTTTTTGACCCTGTATTTCTTCCCGACTACATCAAGCGGGTCCAGCTTAACGGAGGCGTTTATAGCTCGGCCGAAAAGTAGGAGTTTGGTTTCTGCGTCTTGAAAAGAAACAGTCATGAGATGATTTCAGATTTCAAACTTAAAGGAATAGTTCATCCAAAAATTTTAATCAGCTGAAAATGTACTCACCCTCAGGACCATCGAAGATGTAGATGAGTGTGTTTCTTCACCACAGTTGGAGAAATGTAGCATTACATCACTTGCTCACCAGTGAATGGGTGCCGTCAAAATGAGGGTCCAAACAGCTTATAAAAACATCGTAATTATCCACAAGTAATCCACACCACTCCACTCCATCAATTAACATCTTGTGAGAAGACAAGCTGCGTGTTTGTAAGAAATGAATCCATCATTAAGACTTTTTTAACTTCAAACCATTGCTTTCAAACAAAATATCCTCGAGAGTCTTTGATCTATAATAATGCTTCATCCAGTGAAAAAGTTATCTGTTCTAAGTCAGAAGAGAAATCTGCATGGATAAAGATTACAAGCCAAAACAGTCCTAATAATTCTAAACAAATATTTGGATGGATTTTGATGTGAGAGGACAACAGAGGATGGACCTTTTCACTGGAGGAAGCAATGTTACGGTTTATTGACTTACCAAAAGTGACGGTTTAAAGTTAAAACGCCTTGATGAATTTGTTTCTTACAAACTTATAGCTTTCCGCTTTACAAGATGTTAACTGATGGACTGGAGTGGATTACTTGTGGATTATTGTGATGTTTTTATCAGCTGTTTGGACTCTCATTCTGACGGCACCCATTCACATCCATTGGTGAGCAAACGATGTAATGCTACATTTCTCAAAATCTGATGAAGAAACAAACTCATCTACATCTAGGATGGCTTGAGGGTGAATAAATTACCAGAAAATGTTCATTTTGTAATCAACTATTCCTTTAAAAGATCACACACTGACTCACCTCTGATGGTCAGATGGGCCACGTAAGGAACTCCGTCTCTTTCGCCATAGTAAACGCCAAAATGAGAAAAGTAATTGTTGCCGGGAAACTCAAGAATATCTCCGGGGTACAGCTTCGGTTGAGAGTGACCCTGAAAGAAATCAAAACAGTATAATAGATATATAATATGTCAAGAGCATTCACTCAGTATCATTATCTCATTTTTGACCGAGATGGCTTTTAGCTGGTTTTGCATCTTAACTCTACATATCATGAAAATAGTTTTTAAAAGCACGATCACATTAGAACATAAATCATGCGTGCTTACCAGTCCCATTGGTGTGCGCTGCGCTATCGATGCCTTTACTGTCAAGAACGCTGAAGATGTACCACAAGTCCTTCATTAAAGAGCACTGAAGCATTAATCACATCTGATATCACTCGTCAACGGGTGGGTATATGGGGGAAGCCTACTAGATTATCAACTAAAGAACAACGAAAGTTCAGGTTAGTCGAGCGAATCCTACAGAATAGTGTGCTAAAGTACAATCAGCTCTAAAAACACACACCCAGGAACTATCCTTCACTGCCTCGAGAAAAGACATTCAAATTAAGGCCTTTATTATTGCTATTTGTTAATGTGCGATACTGGATATTGATATTTGAATGTCTGAATGAGTGAAGGGAATAGACATAACAATCAGTTACAACTGGAATTGCAGTGCTTTTTATTTATATTATATTAATATGTTTAGAAAGAGCGTTTCACGTTAACTGTTGCAAGATTCTCAGGAGAGTGTTAAATAATAACTTCCCTTTTTATCAGGAAACATCTGCTCATCAGCTTTAAGCAAGTAAAATACAAAATGCAAATAGCTGATAAATGCCTCATGCTCATCATGATGCTGGATCTTCAAACTTTTCTTTTGTGGTGTGGCCTTGAGGTTAAAGAAACCAGATTTTAAGCTCAAACCCTGTAACAGATGACCATAAAACTGTCATTAAATGACATATTATAGAAGTTTTATTATTTTGACAAATAAAATAACTTTTTTGCTCAATAAATATACTTATTATAAAATATTTTAAAATACAGAAACAAAATCATTTTTAAAATGTCAATATTCTGAAAGCATCGGAGGAGATCCCATAATAATTGAATATAGATTTACAGTAGTAACAACAAATGATATTTTATTATATGATATGATTAATAGCATGTTAAATAGCATTTAAATATGATGGTTTCATTCTAAACACGGTGATTATTTCCGAGATGGACACCCAACACAATGATATTTACCATTTGAATCTAACCATGTCAACATATGTCTATTAATTATCATGTTAATTACTGTGCGCCTTTAGCCCCAAAGGAGGGGCGCTTTTTACCCCAAATACCATACTTTTACATATTCTTTCGTTATTTAAAAATGTTGCTTTAGTTATCTTAAACAAAACTGAAAATCATCAAGAAGACCTTTGTCTCAAAATAAATGCATTCATTTTAGCGATTTTCATTTGCTACTTAAATCTACAACATTTCAAAAAACATCAAATACTAGATCAAGTTAGCACAGAATCTGCTTTGCTCTGCTGCCCGCGATCTCCTCAAGGATCAAATACACACGTGTATCTTAAAAAGCGGATGTTTTGGGAAAGTTTTTTGGGAAAGCATTCACACTGGCAGAAAAAATCCAATTTTTTTGCCATAGTATCTGACACAGATCGGAATTGATTGCACGCGTGTAAACACAAAAATCCGTACGCGATCCATTTTTTTCGCATCCGATCTGAGCCGTTTTCCAAATGTGGTTTTAAATCAGATACATATCCGATATCTGGACACCCGACCTACGTCTAAACACGCATATCCGATTCTCCGTGTCAGTTAGGTCAACTTTGTTCCACG
>JAHKKF010535677.1:21177-40060 GCA_019740295.1 Labeo calbasu | reverse complement strand
GTTTGGGATGCTCTGGATCGGTGTATACGACAGCGTGTTCCAGTTCCTGCCAATATCCAGCAACTTCACACAGCCATTGAAGAGGAGTGGACCAATATTACACAAGCCACAATCAACAACCTGATCAACTCTATGCGAAGGAGATGTGTTGCACTGCGTGAGGCAAATGGTGGTCACACCAGATACTGACTGGTTTTCTACCTCATGTTTTGGCATTTTTGTCAACCCTGTTACCGACACAAGCGTTACTAGATACTATTAAACTCATATGCCACTGAATGATACAGGCATTAGCTCAATAATATACAGAGGGTGACCTTTAAAATGTTTGAACTTTATACAAACAATCTTTAAAAACAGGGTCAAACCTAATCAATGTCATCCCTATTACCCATGCCAAAACCTGTTACTCTAAAAAGTTACTCTAAAAAAGGTTGACAGTAACAGGTTTGATTTCAAACAAATTTGCTAATTGCTAGCTAATAGTCAAGTTCACAAAAGCACATATTGTACACTTTGAAAAGATGCTGATTTTATTAAATGTAATAAATAATTGTTTAAATTTACATTTTAAAAATGGTAACAGGATTGACATTGCATGATGTGTTGCAAAGTCCGCGGAATTGGGCACTTTAACACTGTTGCCACAGGTTGTGTTTCATGTCTGCGGGTTGAAACGGCCCCAATAACGTAATATTTAGCTCCTGGAATGCTAGTTTTACCTGTGGAACCCCACCAAAAATGTGCATTTTTTAATGGGGGACACCCCTCAAAATGCGATTGGGCTACTTTTGGGCTAGTTTTGAGTAGCAACTGGGCGGATTTTGTTGTGAAAACCTGGCAACCCTGGGTAACAGGGCTGACATGTAATCAGGGGACACCAATAAAATGGTTTATATTTTATGGAAAAAAAAAATGCATACTTGTGCCAAAAACATTGCTTAACAATGAAACTATATTTACAACAATATGCAAATGTGATTTTTATATAATTTTGCCTTCATTTTGCAAATTAAAAATGAAGGCTGAAAAAGAAAAATCCTAGTGAGGGACAGGCCAAAAACCTTACCCTTACCAGCATAAATGCTATTTAAATTATTTAAAATAATATTAAATTGGCTTTTTTATGTAATATTGATGAAACCATACATAGTATTATGTTTTTTAATTGCACATTTAATTGTTGTTATATTAAATCTATGTTTGATTAAGATGTCTCCCACTGTGGTGAATTGCCCCTGCCTGGGATAAAAGGCCCAAAGCAAAATCCCAGAAAAAGAGATTTGTCTGAAAGGTAAAATTATTTATATACAGGCATATAAATATTTAAATATCTACTGGAGATATCTTAACTGAAGATATGTCATAATAGCAACACTATTAATGCATATTTAATGATTTTACTCAAATAACATATAGGTTTTAATGAAAGATGCCTGAAATGTACATCTAATTAATGGAAATACTAATCAATAACCCCATTAATTACAATAAGTATTACTTTTTAAAAGATCACTAGTAAAAACATGCCACTGGGGGCCTTCTGTGCCAGTTCTAGGGATTATCTTACTTTTTTAATTTAACTTTTGTCTTCAAAGTGAAAACCAATGTCATTGATCACTATTTTTAAGAGACACAAAATTAGACCTTAACCTCAAAACTTTTTAGACTGCCTAAATCACATAAATGTTGAAATTCAGATGAAATGACCAAATTAAAAATAGCGTAACCATTCATAAAAAGTGTTGTGATGAGATTGTGTGCCATCTATAGTCAAGAAGTCAAGAGAAAATATTAATGGTTTGCGGGTCCATCTTGCCCTGAGTGATCTTATCTCATCTTAAACTACAGTTATTTTCAACAATATGCTGACAACACAAATGTAACTAAAAGGACAATTTAACCAACAATATTTTTCCACATTGTTGAATCTAGCTAAAAATCATACTATTTCACATTTACAGATTCAAGATTTGAATTTTGATTAATAAATTAATGCATAATATATTCAGTAAGATTCTAAACAATAATTAAAATCTGTAGGTATTTTTATTTACACTGCTATTATTTAGCATTCATGGTCTTGTGAGCATGTGCTCTTCAAAATAACACCAGTGTGCCTTACACTAAAGCGTGTTTGTATGATATTATTCCCCAGCGTTCATGCTATACTGCACATATTACATTGTACAGAACACAGTGTGTATGTGTAGGTGTGTCCCTCCTGCGGTCTCTGGCGTTTTATGATAAAACACACCAGCTTGACTGTTCTGTGATAACCATACACACAAACTATCACCCGCTGCTTTAAGGGCGTTCACACAATTTTCATTTTGAAAATTACAGTGCAGTGTTGGAAACTCCTAACTGAATTTTTTCCTCATATCATCTTAACCTTAATAAGCATGTAAGCACCATTACTACATGTACTTTAATGAAACGTTGGTGTCAGTGCCCTTACAAAAGCAGAGATGTGTTATATTGAGCTTTCCTGACCTAAACTTAATCACCATACTTAATATTTTTTGTTTAGTGCATAATATTTACAGTACATTATTACTATACACATGGCTCTTACTGGTAATAATATATCAATCTGTTACTTGCAAGTAATTAAGAAATATTCTGTATTACAGATGGCTCTATTTAGATAGTTCCGCCTCCTTTTTGTTAATGCATGAAGCGTAAACTGAGATAACAGCAAATATACTGAAAGAACCCAGTTGCAAAGAGAAACGCCCTCTACCGCTGGCTAAAATTTTTACAGCCGTAAGGATTTCAATAGAAGAATTCACTGCTGCACTTAAACATCTAAGGCACCGTTATATGATTCAAAATTCATGATGAAATTTATTGTAAATGTACAGCCTAAAGCACAGAGGCTTCACAAGAGTTAAATGTTAGGCAGCATATGTGACAACATATCAGAAACAATCTGCAAATATTTTCAGAAACTATCAAATGTATTTATTGATATGTTTTTACATTACATGGATCACATAAATATTTTTGTAAATCTAAAAGAAGAAGAAAATTATCTTGAGCTAGTTAAATCAACAGTTTCAGTATACATATTCAAATAATTGAAGGGTTACTCCACCTCAAAATGAAAATTGTCATTAATCACTTACCCGTAAAAGCTGTGTTCATCTTTGGAACACAATTTAAGATATTTTGGATGAAAACCGGGAGACTTGTGACTGTCCCACTGACTGCCAAGTACATACCACTGTCAAGACCCAGAAAAGTATGAAAGGCATCGTCAGAATAGGCCATCTGCCATCAGTGGTTCAATCTGAATTTTTTGAAGCGACAAGAATACTTTTTGTACTTTTTTGCTGTGTCAGCTGCACCACACAGATACGTCTTCTACATTCTTTACGCTTTGATTTGAATGAAAACAGTGTATCCGTGTCATGCGACTGACACAGAACAGTATACACAGTTTGTATTGATGCAGATGAGACAAAAGAATTGTTAAATAAAGTCGTTATTTTTTTTTTCTGTGTACAAGAAGTATCCTCATCACTTCATAGAAGTCAGATTGAACCACTGATGGCAGATGGACTATTTTGACAATGCCTTTCAAACTTGACAGTGGTATTTACTACAAGCCTCCCGATTTTCATCCAAAGTATCTTAAATTGTGTTCCGAAGACGAACAAAGCTTTTACGGGTTTGAAACAACATGTGGTTAATGACAAAATTTTCATTTTGGGGTGGAGTAACCCTTTAAGTATTTTTACCAATTGCCCTCTACCAATATGTGTGTCTATTTTCCACTAAAGTTCATTCTAATAACTTCATCTTTAAAATAAATTTTAAAAAGTACTCTTCTCTTCACTATCTTCTTTATTACTATATTTTGGGTTCAGAGTTTTCCGGACTAAGGCTTCATAACATAACTCTTGAACTTTGAGCTATGGCAATCATTTACGTCCAAAAAACTCGAGTGATAAAGGAGACAAGTGAAGAGCTTTAAAAACAATTACACCATGTTCTGCAATAGACTAATCAGACGCCCGTGTGGATCAGAGAGAAGAAAAGAGCTGAGATGGTAATGGGCATCATGAGAGGTCAAAGCATTAGAGGATGATGCACTCTTTACGGCTTCTGGTGATCTTTTCAGGTTTTCCATCCTTAGCCTTAGCAATGGCCTCCATAATCTACAGGGATTGGACAAAGAAGAAAAACATGAAAAATAAAATAAGATAAACGCTTGAATTTAGTTTGACAATGCAAAATTGTGCCAAACTATACATGTTTGGACAAACTTTGTTTAAATGGTAGCATTGGAGCGGATAGTGAAGAAAAAGCAGTCAACATTGTCCATTGTACATGAGAAACCGTTCAATACTGTTTAAAATGCATCCCAGAGTGCACCTCATGAGTGTGCAGACCAGAAACGTACTATTGATTTGTTTCACATTTTGTTCACCATTCTCATACTTCCATTTGTGTTATTTCAAAACACAGACACAAAGAAAACAAACTTAAAACAATGTGACAAAGCATGATCCCACATTTATAAGTTTGTATACCAAGTAAAATGCATTGGCATTAAAAGCATTGTATAATAAATTAAAAAAAAAAAGCAAATAAAAGCAAAACTAGTATTTGGCCACACAACAAACACACAAACATGTAATATTTCCTGATGCTTACATCCTCTTCATAAGGGAAACCTCCTGACTGTAATTTTGAGAAGACCAGATGTTCGTTGATCTGTACCTCAAAACTTCCTACAGGAAAAATGAAATAAAGAATAGGCTTATGTTAACATACTGGCCCAGACACAGGTGACACTGTGACTGTAAACACCACATACTTATCATTTAAATAGTTCTTGTAAAATATATGTAAAGTATGCTATATGTGGACTATAGTGACACTTTGTACTCCACCTCTCCGGCCCACGAAGCCCGACACCTGCGCATCAGGAAACTTGGCGCTGATGCCTCGCTTCAGCTCCTGGAAGCGAGGCTCGTAGCCTCATCCGCCGCTGGTGGGTTAGAGAAGACCGTTTATTTCTGTTTAAAATATGCTAAGTCACTTCTGCGTGTATACCCGTCCTTTTTTCTCAGAAGCTGCCATACACGACTGCTTAAACCGGTTCCTCCATATTGTACGATAACAACACTGGCGACGTCTGATTCATGAACAAGCGTTCTTTAGGGTTCATTTTTCAGTGAATTGGTTGAACCGGTTTACAAAACATTCTACTGATTCGTGATGATTTACTGATACATTTTAAGTATTGTTTAAGGTACACAGAATTTACATTTAAGTTTTAACCGGACGCATTAAACACAATAAACACCATTGTTGATGATAAAAAATGCAAAATATATGACATATGACTTTATTTGAGAGCCTGTAAATATGTCGGGTTGTCCACACGACGAGATAAACAAATTGCTAGATTGGTTTTTTTGAACCGGCTCCTTAAACGAACTGTTCGAACGAACCGACTCGTTCTGAGTATGCCGCCTAAATACACAGGATTTAAGGGCATCGCAGCTACGAAGTGCGTGTTTGATGACCAAATATGTTATATGCAGCTCACAAGGTTTTTGAAACATGGACGAAATATTCTGATACGTCACTTAGAATATAGTAGTCAACATTTTAAGTGGATCAAAACCTTTCATCAAAGTTGTCCTAAAACCAAAACAATACCCGTTCTTGTCTTAGGACAACTTTGATGAACTTTTTGATCCGCTTCATCCACTTGGATACAAAGTAAAGAATCTTACCAGTATTCGACTTTTATATTCACCCCCATGATTCTTGCCTTTAGATTCTGTCCTGTGAAGGCTAATTGTTACCTGGTTGTTCGAGGAGACTGAAAACAACACATTCACTCTTCCCCACTAGAGACACCTGCGTCAGGAAGACTACACCCTGCTCAACTCACCTCCACCTGTTAGACACGCCTACAGAGTAACTGCTTGTCACTGTCAATGAACCTCTTTCCCCTTTCAGTATTGTATCAAAATAAATGTCAACACCTCCATAAAATAATTCTTTTTAGCGTACACGTTTTAGCACTTCTGGAAAAAACACCCACATTGCAAACCACACTAAGTTCACACGCTGTAAAACTAGTTTAAGGCCAGCTTTCCGATTGTTTGCTGGTTGGCAGCTAAAAGGTCAGGCCAAAATGCAGGTAACCAGTTTTAATTTAAATCGTTTTCAGCAGTGCTGAATGTGAAACAAAGTGTTTACATACAGATTTAATACACAGTTGAAGTCAAAATTTAACATACATCTTGCAGAATCTGCAAAATGTTAATTGTGTTAACCACAAATTCTTTGGTTTTTCAGCATTTTTGTTTATTTGAACCCTTTCTAACAAAGACTATGTTTTTGAGACTCATTTTGAGGGACTCATATGCAACTATTAAGGTTCAAACACTCACTGATGCGCCAGAAGGAAAAAATGATGCATTAAGAGCCGGGGGTGTAAACTTTTGAACAGAATAAGGATGTGCACATTTTTCTTATTTTGCCTAAAAATTACTTTTTTTTTTTCATTTAGTACTGCCCTTCGGAAGCTACAGAAGATACTTACATGTTCCCCAGAAGACAAAAGTTACATTTACCCTGATCTTAAAATTCAAAAAGTTTTCACCCGGCTCTTAATGCATCGTGTTTTCCTTCTGAAGCATCAGTGAGCGTTTGAACCTTCTGTAATAGTTGCATATGAGTCACACTCAGTTGTCCTCAGTGTGAAAAGATGGATCTCAAAATCATACAGTCATTGTTGGAAAAGGGTTCAAATACACAAAAATGCTGAAAACCAAAGAATTTGTGGGACCTGAAGGATTTTTCTGAACAACAGTGGTCTGTTTAACTGATCAGGACAAACAAGGGACTCATGAACAACTGTCACTAAACAACAAAACACAGCTGTGGATCATTCAGGTAAAAACAGTATTAAGAATCAAGGTGATGAGGACTATATGTAAATGTCTTTTATGTGAAATATCTTATTCAGGTCAGTACTAACCAACATTTTGCTGATTATGTATGTAAACTTTTGACTTCAACTGTATTTTAATATGTATTTTACAATGCAAATATTGTTTTTAAACTAGGACAACATAAAAAAAAAAAAAAAAAAAAAAAAAAAGCATAACTGTAACATAACACATTGAACATTTAATCAAACCAGAATTCCCAGAAATTGAACAATCCATGCATTTTATTTAATGCCAACAACAAATTAAAAGAATCAGTTGGACCAAGTTGAGCAGCTAAACATCACCGTCCTTACAACCACATGAAGAAACTAACTGCACTGCACTACATTAAAATAGGTTTGATCTAATGCTTTAATTAAAAAAAAAAAAAACTGAAAAAGACTACTAATTGCTGAATGTAACTTTCTAATAGTCTGTTTAAATTATTAACAATATTACTTCTATCATATCAAACATTTGGTGAGAGACCATGTGAGACACATACCAAAACCAGTACCTGTGTTTGTGTGAGAGTGTTCTGTTTGACTCTAACAGAATACAGATGAATGTGAACACATGTAACATAATAAATGTTATGTAAAGAGCAAAGGTACAGGCACAATCAGACAAGAGATCCAAACACAATTGGAGGACAAAACCAGATGAAAGCTCATTATTTTATTAACTGTATACAAGTGTTGTTTCATAAACAGGGTCCTCAGTAATTTCTACAAACACACACCATAAAAAACCCCCCAAAAAACAAAACAAAATGCAGTCATCATGCGGCAGTGTCTGCAAGTCTTTGAATGCCCTTAAACCAGCTATCTGGTTTGATTTATCGATGCAAAAGTCTACAACACTGCAAAACTAATAAACAACAACTACTGCACAAAATGTTTGCCAGAGGCAAATCACCTGAGCTTTGACACCAAGCAAAATTGGTCTAGAATGTGCCCTACAGCACTTCAAACAAGCATTTAATGTACTCACCAATATTATATTCATTTATTTGAGATCTCTTCATGCTGATATGGGATGGAGGACATAAGGGACACTTGCAAAATGACAATTTATGCACTCAGACATCCAAAAATAACGTGAATTAGATGACCCAAGCTTTAAGCATTCCCTTCTTCAACGTTTTAGTACATTAGTATATCATTACACATTTTTCACTTGAAAGCCCCCAAAGCAAAAACAAAAAAAAAAATCAGCAGACAAACAGTGACCCCACTAGGCAATGCGGCTTCAGCAAAAAACAAAACAATGACATTAACCCTTGCACTGGCCATCTTCTCCTTAGCATCCCCACATCTTACTCTTCCAGCTCAAAGGATGCATGGACTGCAGGCCTCATATCGTAACTGCTCACTTTAGAGTTACGATAATCATTTACGTCCAGCAACCAGACCAGAGGAGTGAAGAGGACGGGACGTTTAAGGATCCTGTATCAATACTCTCTCTCTAGCTAACAAACCGTTCTTGACATTTTAGACATTTTTACAGCCAAAAGTGAAGGGTTAAGTGCTGAAACTTTAGAGGATGACACATGGAGGCCGGCTCTTGGTGATCTTCTCCACCGGCTGGCCATTATAGGCTCTTTGGATAGCATCCATAATCTTTTGGATGGGATAAAAGAGATGCACATAGACATTTGAAAAATCATCAGCTTTTTATAGGTGAAAATGTTATACAGCCTGTGCTGAGATATGTACTCACATCATCCTCATAAGGGAAGCCACTGGTTTCTAGCTTTGAGAAGATCAGTTGTCCATTGATCTCGATCTCAAAGCTCCCTGGGAAAGAGAAACAGAAGAGCTGATGATGTTTGCTCACATTCATATTTTTTGCGCAAGATCTAATAAATCTGCAACGTACCCTGGCGGCCGACGAAGCCACTTACATCCGCATCAGTGAACTCAGCAGTGACGATCTGCTTGAGCTCCTGATAGCGGGGCTCGTACCCTCATCCGCCACTGCAACACAAAGCTGACAGTAATTATGCCATCCTACAAACGTTCGGTTTCAGGCTATGAGTGGTAACAAGAGTACGAGTTCATATCTCCAAATGAATCAGAAGACTAGAACAATGGAAGTCAGTTTCCACCACAGAATACAAACAAAACAATGTAACTACAACATTATCATCACAATTCTAAGAAAAAAGGTCAGAAATTCAGAACAAGTCAAAATTTTGACTTTTTCCCTCTGAATTTCAGATCTATACTACCAGTCAAAAGTTTTTGAACAGTATGATTTTTAATGTTTTTAATAAATCTCTTTTGCATTTATTTGATCCAAAGTACAGCAAAAACAGTAACATTTAGAAATATTTTTAATATTTAAAATAACTTTTTTATTTTAATATATTTTAAAATGTAATTTATTCCTTTGATCAAAGCAACATTTTCAGCATCATTACTTCGGTCTTCAGTGTCACACGATCCTTCAGAAATTATTCTAATATGCCGATTTGCTGTTCAAGAAACATTTATTATTATTGTTATCAATATTTAAAGTAGTTGTGTACTTTTTTTTTTTTTCAGGATTCTTTGATGAATAGATGAATAGAAAGATCCAAAGATCAGCATTTATCTGAAATACAAAGCTTTTGTAACATTATATAATACCATTCAAAAGCTTGGAGTCAGTATTTTTTTTTCTTTTGGGAAGGAAATGATAGACATTAATGCTTTTATTTAGCAAGGATGCTTTAAATTGATCAAAAGTGATGATAAAGACATCTATAATGTTACAAAAGATTTCTATTATATCTAAGATGAATGCTGTTCTTCTGAACTTTCTATTCATCAGAGAAACCTGAAAAACTTATACTCAACAGTTTTCAACATAATAATACAATAAATGTTTTTTAACTGCAAATCAGAATATTAGAATGATTTCTGAAGGATCATGTGACTGGAGTAATGATGCTAAAAATTCAGCTTTGAAATCACAGGAATAAATTACATTTTAAAATATATTCAAATAGAAACCAGTTACTTTAAACAGCAAAAAATATTTCAGCATTTTACAGTTTTTGCTGTACTTTGGATCAAATAAATGCAGGTTTGGTGAGCAGAAAAGACTTCTTAAAAACAAAATAAAAACTTTTGACTGATACACTTCTGTTTTTGATTTTACAATGGAAAAAAAAAAAAAAGAAAAAAAAAAAAAGGAAATTATGACTTTTTCCTTCTGAGTTTATAGCCCTTAGTTCTGAGTTAGATCTTGCAATTTTGACAGACTTTCTCTGGATTGAAAGGGGAAAAAAAAAAAAAAAATCAGAATTGTGAGATAAAGCAGCTTTTTATTTTTATTACTCCATGGTGGAAATAGGCTTCTACTTTGAACATTGTAATCTTCATAAGAGTGTAAAAAAAACATCTCTGTCCTAAGAGTCTGAATACCATAACTATCACTGTGATCTCTCACAGGATACAGTAATCTAGCTCATACCATTGCACATAACTGTCCTCAAAGTTCAGTTGTTGTGCGTCATATCTCTATGCTATAAGCCCTGTGTTGTAAACCAAGGGTCAAACATACAAAAGACAGGATTTTCTTCAAAAAAAATACAGCTAAAATTAAAATACATGTCTATGTATGACACATAACTAATCCGTTAAGCATTAAAGAAGATAACGTTCAAACAAATCAATATTAAAGTTGTTACAAAATGTATTCCTAAGGGATATACAGAACAATTAATGCAGTCTTCCTGCTAAAATCCCATAGCTGATGAATCATCTTAAACCGCTGAGTTACCACCCCTGATCTTTTAATCACTTCTCTATCAAACCTGTTTACGAAACCCGCCGGGCGTTATGGAGAATAGCACGTGCTAAAACATGATGTATGATAAACTAGTACATGACATGAATACATAAATGAGGACGAGATAATGAACAGCGTTGTGTTAATAACAAAGATAGCAGAGTTAGCAATCTGCATGAGCTGGTTAATATAAGGTGCCACATTTTACCCGAGTGGAAAAAAACATTTATAAATTACGTAATATTTCAGATAACAAAATTAACCTGTTGTAAAATCACTCACCAGTACTCTACTTTTATTTGTACACCCATATCTGCCCAGCCGCGTCACTGCGTGTTCTACGCTATTGTGCTTCCGCGTTTGTGACTGGTCTTATATGAAACAAAACCTCCACTGCCCTCTATCAGCTGGAAGAGGCATTTTGACGATAAAAGAACAGCCCAGAAACATGTCGTTGAAAAGCCACACGATGGCAGCAGCCATTAACCCATTTCATCCCAATTTTTTCTTTACGTAAGCCCAGTATTTTACTTCTTGGATAGTAAAAGACCTGTAACCGTGTGCCTTTTCTAAGAAAAACTTAAAAAAAATTCATTGTAACGTTAGTTGTTTTATTCCTGGTCTCTCTACTTTAACCAGTGGTAATCTAGAAAGTTAAATCACCCAGGAGCCTATCCCAGCATCTCCTACATGAAAATTAATCATGGTTTTACTACGAATAAAACAAACAAACAAAAAAAACATGGTTACTATAGCTAAACCCTGGTAACCACAAATTAACCATGGTCTTGCTACACTAACCATAGTTTAACCATGGTATTTGTAGTAAATCTGTGGTTATACAAATGGTAATCAATGCGCCAAAAACCATGGTTACTACACTTTTACTACAATAAAACCATGCCCTGTTGAAAACCAGCATATGCTGGTTAGGTAGGTTTTGAAGCATGGATGCTAGTTTTAGCTGGTTTATGCTGGTCCTTAACTGGTCATGTGCTGGTCCTAAGCTTAAACCAGCTCAAACCAGCATCCACGCTTCAAAACTTAACTAGCATATGCTGTTTTTCAACAGGGTGGTTAATTTTCGTAAGGGTTACATGTTACTAGATTTCATAATGTGGATCAATCAGTTACTTACACTTGATTATCATTTACTGGAGGAATTAAATATCACTTACCTTAGTAATACTTACATGTGAGCAATTTTAAAACGTCTGTAAGTCTAGGCTATTTTTAATTATTTTTGTACGTCTCATTAATTTAATTCAGACAAGACAGCTCATCTTAAAAATGAAGCAAACTGAAGGACACTCTAGTACAGCATATTTATTTAAACAACAGCCCTGCTTTGATAGATTTGGTAATCACAATTACAGCATACTCATGTAAACAACCACTCTGCTTATAACACATAAAAAATAATGTACGACATCCCAATCGTCCTTGATGGGGCAAAGACGTCAAGAGAATATACGATAGCAAACGTGCACCAATCATTTGCTCCATCGCTGCCTGCGTAAAAGAAAGAAAGAAAAAACAGGCTAAAGTCTTTGTTAAATTGGGCCCCGATTGTTGTTAAGATTGAACACGGCTCGCTTCTAGCGATGACTCACTCCTGCAGTCATTTTCACAGAATAGTGCACTGATTTGCTGTGTCATTTGTTATTAAGGGCCAGGTGGGTTTCAAATGGGACACGGTGATTTGGAGCCGCATTACACCATTATGGGCTCATTATGATGATGTCATACAGGACTCACGACTGACACCACAGCGCAATGGTTTTGACAGGCCAAGTGAAAAGTTTGAGAGAGAGAGAAGAGGCACAGATGTGTTATATTTTGAGCTTTATTATTTTTTCCGTAGCTTCCAACTTTTCTCCTGCATTTATCTTATTATGAATGGTCATGTATGTCCAAATAATGAGATGATATTCCAAATTTGAGAAATAAAGACAGAAGAACAAAATCCACACTCAAATTGTACCTTTGGCGTACAACAGCTTGTCACTGGGCCGTTACTGTTCAAGGGACATCTTTGTACCTTATTTACTCTTAAAATGGTCACAGTAGTACCATAAGTGCCCCAAATAGGTACAATTCTGTCACTAGGGCAGTACCCCAAGGTACAAAATTGAAAAGGTACTAATATGTACTTTCAAAGTACTAAAATGTACCTTAAGGTACTAATATGTACCGTTTAGGGATAGGTAAAGTACAAAGATGTACCTTTCCACTTTTGTACCTTAGGGTACCGTCCCAGCGACAGAACTGTACCTTTTTTTCTGACATGTTTGTACTGTAAAGCAGGGGTTCCCAAACCTTTTTGTCAGCTGAACCCCTAAGATGTAAAATATGTACATTTCATTAATTTACCACCACATTCATATGTTCATCTGATGTTGGTTAAGGGTCACATGACATGCAAATAAACAGATAAAATATTCAGTCTTTTTTTTTTAGTAAGTTTATTTAAATTGTTTTCATTTGAAACTTATTTATATGAAGAGCTGCACAGATTATATTACTGTTTAGACTCTAACTTTAAAAATCAAGATATAAATATATTACTGGTGTCAATTATAATTGTTCAGTAAAATAAAAAAATATATATTTGGTAATTAGGGGCCAAGCACCAAAGGTGCAATGGCACCTATTGTATTCGTTAGTTCTTCTTCTTCTTCTTCCACTACTCTGCGGCCTATGGCAGCACATAGAACCGCTTATGGGAACGTTATGAAATAGTCTCTAATTTAAACTCTCTATCGCCACCACTAGTCTAAAATTTCATGTTCATGATAATAAGTTTTGAACCTGGTCTAAAGGTCTAAAAAGGTCTAAATGTCTAAAACCAAAAATCTTTTTTCTTCTGATTCCTTGGCTCATGTCAAGAATGTATACCAAAATGAAAATTTCTATGGGTCAAATTTTGTCACAATATTTAATAGTTTGAAAAACCTATCTTTTAGAACTTGTCCAAAATGATGTGTCTGATTTTCACCAAAATTTGGCTAAAACCTTCTTCAGACCATGCTGGCCAAAAGTCATCAAACGCTTTTTGATAGACCGGTCCGTTCTTAAAAACGGCACAAATGAATTTGACAAAAAACTTGCCAAATCGGACATGGCACTGTATCTCTCCAATGCTTTGTCATATTCAGACCAAACTTGGTGTGTTTTATGATAAACATGACCTGAGGTTACTAACACAGTTTTGCTGTCAGGAGATACGAAAAATTGCTATTTTTGCTTATAACTTCTGAAGGTTTTGGCCAAAAAACACAAGACTGATGTGTTTTACGAACGTATTGACATATCGCTATAAAACTTGGTATGTTTCTTTGGCACCATGCCCTAAAGGTGCTCAAAAAGTTTGGTGCCAGAGTCACCTTGTGGTCAAAAGTTATGAGATTTCAAAAAACGCTAATAGCTTTTGATAGTTTTTGTGTATGGTAGACTGGACCTGATGAATTCTTGGGTTCATGCCGAGAACATCGATACCAATTCTGCCATAATCAACCAAACTTCCCGTCCACCATTTTGATTTTCTTTGAAAACCTAGGGTGCATCTCAACCAGCTCCCTTGTTCAGTAGTCAGGACACTGATCAGGGAGTTGACCATTTTAAGGGCTGTCTCAATCGTGAATTCCTTCCAGTGAAAAATCCCACAATGCATCGCAAATTCTAGGGAGCATCAGTGCTCACTATGCCCCCTTCTCGGAAATATCATCACATTTATGAAGCGTGAAATATAAACCACACGAGCCAACACGATAAATATAATGACAAGCAATGGAACATTTGAAAAGACAAACCGTGTATTTCAACATAAACACACATCGCGAGACAGGTAATGAACGCATCTAATTAACATTTATAATTTAATATTTGGCTGAAATGTTATTAGAGCATATAACAGAACAATGTGTTTAAAAAGAATAAGAAAGAATATTAAAATGAGATTGGTCCTGCCTGTTGTTTATTAATTCAAGCGATGACGTTCTACAATGTTGTCCGTTGACGCTGTATGTAGTCATGTCATTGGAATTCTAGTAATGGCTGTCCCAATATGCTGTGAGCCAGGGAACTTACCAGTGCCCAAATTACACGATATACTGATTCATGAGCTCAGGAGCTAGGAGCTAGATTAAGACGCACCCCTAATTTGATCAAACTCCTCCTAAAGCATTGGTCCAATTTTCACCAAATTTGACTCAGATCATCTTCAGACCATGCTGACAAATTTTTTTTTGATATACCAAACCGTTTTTAAATAATGCATCAAAGAACTTGTTGGCTTGATGCCAAGCTGATACTGAGGCTGCAACTCTGCAGCACTTGACACTGAACTTCTGTGTCACTGTCACCTCACACTGACCACACCATAACAATTTGATAACAGTGCCACGGTGTCATTCACTGGTTTATCAAAAGTGATAAACTAGTAAGTCATAAACTAGTAAGTTACTAGTGATTACATTTATGATTTTTCAGCCATTTGACTATCACCATCCTAAAATGGTTTTAATTACTCATTGTTAGAGGTTGACCGCTATTGGATTTTACTGATACCGAAAACTAGGTTGGACCACGCTGGCCGATACCGATTAATTGACCGATAGTTTTTAAAATAGCTACTGAACAGAAAATAAATAGTGGTCTACTTTTTTTTTTTTTTTAAGTAGCCTACTTAATCATACTTTGTAAATGAATAAAAATATTATTATTAATTATATATTGATCATTATCGTTAGTTCATTGTTCATTAATATTAACAAAAGCAACTAAAATTTGTAAAATATATTGGAAAAAATGCTGAAATTAACACACTCAAGGAACAATACTTCTATTCTACAGCTTTTATCAATCTTAATGTTTCAGATGGACTCATATTGTAAAGTGTTACCATTACATCAACAGTCAAGCTAAAGATGGCCATCTTTAAATATCTACACAAAGGCGACAGTATTGAAATGACATACATATGGATATTGTGTGCTTTCACAATTGAACTGCTTCTATTCTAGAACATTTGTGGTTATCTAATCAAAATATTAAAATATTTAGTCACACAATGGGTAGACGTACAGCACCATGTCTAGAAGAACTCGCAGTTATCCGGCATCACACACACTAGACGCGTCATATTCGATTCAAGCGGCGGTCTACAAGACTTTATTTGATCACCAAACGGGCAGAAGTATACTGCTGTGCTTTCTCCACTAATGCAGCATCTAGTCAACAAATTCATCACTTAGTAATGACATGAAAACATGCACTATAGTATACTGTACACACCGTTTCGTTGTCGATGTTTTAAATCCGCCTTTGAAGTGTCCCGCTCTGTGCAGCGGCGCAATGTCACGTCTAAACAAACTGCACATGCTGTCAGTGATTTCCGCCACTACAGGCCGCTCTACTGCTGTATAACAAAGAATACAGGGACTTTACTTGCTCCAGCAACGGACCCGACCCGAAAAAACTATCAGCATGGATTTTTGCCGATAACCGATAGTTCCGCCAATCAACTATCGGTGCCGATTAATCGGCAGAACATCGGTTGACCTCTACTCATTGTTGCAGTTGGTCTGATGGTCCATGCTATGCATCGCTCTTCATTTTGTCTCTTGTGCTTGGTCCCTTAATTCCTTCTTGCTTAACGTCTTCACTTTCAAATGTTCATCTTTTATTTTGGTGGAAGTAGTGTGAATGTGTAAATTAGGTGAACCTGAACTATAATTGCAGCCTTTGAATTGATAATCCCAATAAGCTATATCGAAAAATTTCAGTTTTAATTGATTGATTGTCCAGCCACATTCATTTTAATTTTACATTTGCTTTTCATCAATTCACGAACCCCCTGCAGTTCCCTCATTTGGAAAACATTGCTCTAAGGTAGTAATATGCACCTTTTAGGGGTAAATAAGATACAAAATTGTGCTTTAAGAGTACTGCCAAGGTGACTTGCTGTTTAATTTTTGCACTTTTTTTCAGACAGTATAATGTCACAAATTCAGAAACTAAAGTTGCCTTTACAAGATAAACAGTTGTAAAACAATACACCATAATTAGTGTTGAGAAGAAGCCAGGAACAGACAGCATTTCCTATTTTTCATTTATTTCACATTGTAAAATCAGTTCTGCATCTCTAGTGGCTTATTACGTGGCTTCTCTCAGCTTGAGGTCCCTGGAAGTCAGATTCTCTATTGGCTCAGGTCATAATCTTTCCCTGCATGAGTGTGTGAAGACTTATGAAGGTGTGTGAGATTGGAGATGGACAATCAGTCGTCAACTCCCAGCAGCTTCCCTTCTCTCACATTCATACACTAGCTCTCATGGCTCATCAGAGCAGATATTCTCTCGCTCTCTTTCAATCTCCCTATCCAGCAGCGAAGAAGGGAAGATGACTCCAGCCCGCATCTATCTCCATTAGTGTAATGGCGCAAAGCAGCTTAGACAACTACACCCCTCCGCAGCCTACCCTTCCATCAGGATCACATTTCTCACACCACTGTTTTTCCAGGTGGAGCGAGAGAAGTCGGGAGGGAGGGAGGGAGGGAGGGAGAGAGCGAGGGATGATTTAGACCCTGGCGAAAAAGAGTCATCCATCCTCAGCTTCCTGTCTGTGTGCCACAACCCACAGGGGAGGCCTGTCTCAAAGGCCAGCTTCACTTAGAACTACTGAAATAGCATGTTTGCATCCCCTGTCCCATTTATGTACCTCTAAACCTGCCGGTTCGGCCTCTAGAGGGGCTGCTCAAACATAGACCCTTACTTTTCCCACCATCAGGAACTCTCTAGTCTGCACATAAGCCACCTGCAGCCTGCATTTTCCCAGCTTGCTTTCCAGCGCCCATATATCTCACCCTGCTAAGCCTACCTAAAACTATCTGACCTGCTTTAGCATGTCTGGTTCTCAGGGGTCCCCCTTCCTGATCCCCAACTGGACAACCCTTGGGAGCCAGAACAGGACGTGACAGGTCAAAGTCAGGCTGTCAGGGCAAAGGTCAGGAAGCAATTATGGGTGGTTAGAGGTGGCGAGATGGCAGAGACTAGACCGGCTTTGAGTTTCGAGCGACTCGGCATGAAGGCTGGATCACTGTTAAGGTGCTTGGTAATCCCGTCAACAGTGTTTCAATTAAGGCTCAGCATTTTGAGCTCCAGTCAGTGATTTATAAAATCAGTGGTTTGTTCAATTACGTTACACTGGTGATTCAGAAGGGCAAATGTCAAATTTGAATAATGCTAGTTTAATTTTAGTGTTCCCATGAGAACTGAATGACAACAGAGTTAAAGAAACACAGCTTTTTCTCTCATTTTGATCTGATAATTGCGCTCTTTATTTATTGTAGAAATGGGAAACCGCTCTCCAGAGAGAAAATGGTAATACCCTTCTCATTACAATATGTCCTGTTTTCATAATTCACATGAAAATGATTATGAAATAGTTCAGAGTAAATAAAAACAGGCAAAGCATGTGTGCATTTTAAATGACAGGGCAGCATAAAAACTCAGTTCTGTGAGTTCAATGGCTAGCAATAAGTGTAACCAGGCATCATACGGGAATAATGTGGAGAGCTCTTTGAACTCAGTTAACCGACTTTTTATTCCTATCTTTAAACAGAGACAAAGCATTTTAGAAGAATCAATGTATTTGTGCCACACACTTTTTAAAGGTGAAGCCTGTCATTTATGCATCGCTTGCAGCACAAATAGCAAAAGTTCTAGATTCTTCTATTGTTTGGACACACAGGTACTCACACCATCGGCTGAGCCAGTGTTGTTATGTCTGGTTCAGTCGGGTCGCTCAAACAAACAACTTTCACTGGGTGCTTTGTTTACAACATAATGCTCTTTATCCTGCGGCTGTGTTAAGATCATGCTCTTTATTGATGGCTGACCTGAAGCACAAAGGAATTACAGTCAGCAAATCTAATTTTCTTTAGTACAGTATAAGTAATGTATACTCTACATTTCTAATGTTTCCTCAGTAACTTTCTATATATATATGAAGAGTTCAGATTCAAAAGCCCCTAAACCCATCTGACGTATTTCTTTAAAATGAGCATTTCTTTCTAGCTACTTTGTATAGGTTTCTATGTAAGTACTGGTACTTCTGATTGGGCTGAGGCTGGAATTTA